>JAAFCF010006596.1:29630499-29695872 GCA_013389785.1 Helicorthomorpha holstii | reverse complement strand
CAGTAAGAAGTGTAATTTTGATATGCAGTAAGAAGTGTAATTTTGATATGCAGTAAGAAGTGTAATTTTCAAATGCAGTAAGAAGTGTAATTTTCAAATGCAGTAAGAAGTGTAATTTTCATATGCAGTAAGAAGTGTAATTTTTTAACGAAAAAATTGATGTATGTGTTAAAAGAAAAAAATTTATGTATACATTTTTTTTATTTTGTTTCGTGTTAAAAGAAAAACAATGTATGAAAATGTCAATTTTTTAGTCGGGACCACATTATTTCTTTGTGTTAACAGATTTTTTATGTTAAGCGTTTTGTCGTTAAACGTTTCACTGTACTTTTGAAAACGTTAAATGAACTTAAGATGCGTGATTGCATATCAATTACCTTATTATAAATTATTTTTTAAAAAATATTTTATTTAGTTACCAAACAGTTGATGTGTACAGTTACTTCAAATCGCTTTTTTGTATTTAATTTTTTTATAGTTTTTGTTTGCAGCTAAATAATGTAAAGTACTCATTTTGTCTCTTTTTCTATTTGTCAATATGGCGCCACTAATCCTCTTTCTGTGTTTTTTAACATAGTCTGTTTAATATTTAAAAATAAAAATTCATCGTTAAAGTCTTTTAAACTAATATTTCTCATGTATTCGTATATTTGATTACAAATTCTTTTGTTGATCTTCTAATGAAACTCTCTTTTTGTGCTCTTAAAAAGTTGAGGGGCTGGGTCAAGGGCCTTCCTCACATTTTCATTTTTCCGTCCACCAGTCGTGTAAATTTACAGAAAAAAAATTCATGTTAAAAATTTGTGTTTGACACAACTTTAGTTTTTATTCTACCACTCTTTGCTACAACTGCTCTTTATATAAAATCACATGGGGCAGACGAAAATGCCTCAAAATTAAACTTTCAAGTGGTTAACAAAATTACAAAAACCTTTAACCCACAGTAAAGAAGAAAAAAAAAGTAGCTGCTTGTTTAAATCAAAAAATAAACAAAAATGTTGTCTATACTGTATAGTCAAATCCATCGTTTGCTCAACAGTATTTCTGAATCATATGTTTACTTACAACTTGTATTTGTTCTCATGTCAACATATGTAACTGTGGGGGATTTTTTAAACAAAGTCTTACATAGCCATATTATGGGTGGTTGTGATGGCATTTTGAAACGTGTATAAATACTGTGTGTATGTATAACAACGAAAAAGAAAGAATAAGTGATTGACAACTTGAAGTGATCGAACGAATTTTTTTAAGCTTTGTGCAAAGTTTATATGCTATATTTATTCAATACAAAATTAAATAAACCTCTTGAAAAATTATAATTTTTAAAAATCCCATACTTTAACGCCATTTGCTTTTACAAATCATGAGTTTAACATTATGGTTAATGAAATGCAAAAATTATCTTTTAAGAAAGAGCAGGTGTTTTTATTTTTTCTTGTAATTTTGGTTAACATGGATTGTTTCTTGAGCATAATTATAAATGTATAGCTTGAGCTTAGGGCATGAAGCATCTAAGAGAGTAATTGAACCATCAGAGGTTTGAAAAAAGAATTTGTGTGACGTATATTAACTTAAATATTATTAAACAATTTTAAAAGTAGAACGATAGATAAATCAAATTGTTTTTATTGACTATTAATAGTTAACCCTAAAGTAGGTAAACAATAGTACCGTGAAATCCGTTTAAAAATTTCTTCATGTTAACAGAATTTTGTCTTAACCGAAACATGCAAAAATATTCTTACTAAAATGACACTTCTTAGAGTACATCATATAAGAATGATTATTTACATGTTATGAGAAATCATTATTGACATGATATTAGATAGACTATTTACATTTCAAAATATTACAGTATGTGTTTTGTGTATCGATATGCATGTACAGTATGCATTTAAGAAAAAACAATGTAATTTTAATTTTTTTTTTAAAAAACAAACAAATTTTTCTGCAATTTTCTAATAACAAAATTTCTTGTATTTGAATCATTAAGTTATTGGCTGCTGCGTTACAATGATTATTATGTACAGTGTAACATTAAATAAGTTGGGTCACTTGGGTGATGTTTTTTAATAATGAGAGAATGATTTCGATTGGACTTATTGGCAATTTTTTTTATCGTATGCAAATTTCTTTTAACTCTAAACACTTTGACCAGCAGAAGTGAATATATTGCCATTTCTAAATGAATGGAAAAATCGATGGAAGATTATAGTAAAGCGCTGTTGCTTATAGTGTGCACAGTCAAAAGGCATTGAAGACCATGTTAAAATCGATATTCCTGCAGCAAAATTTTATCATAAGTGTGGGATTGATCCGTTGGATTTTTATCTTGCTCCATAGCTTGACTATAACAAGAGCGCTTTTACAATAATAACGCATTTATTTTATAAATACAAAATTTAAGGTATCAATTGACAATTAAATGTAATACCGTTACACGATATTTTATAAAAATTTTATTTCAACTTAATGACACTTGCAATGTAATTAATCATTATTAAAATGGCCATCAGGGTCTGTTCGTATTGCATTTCGTAGAGCCAACAATATGCAGCTCTTGTTATTTTTGTCCATATTGGGGATGTTAGCTTTATAATTGTTTTGCAATAAATTTAATAAGTCATTTATTACCATTTTTCGAAAATCGGATGGTTTCATACGATAAATTGTTTTCATGATAAATCTTCGAACTACCAATAGGTGGTGCTGTCTAACTGTGGCCTTTGATATAGGTCTTTGGGACATTTTTACAATTTATAAGGCAAAGGTTTCCAACCGGTGCTTCGCAGACATCCCGGAAGTGCTTCAAGAAAATTATAGAATAGCTAAATCTTTGAAATGGGTCTGAATTAATTTTGGATGTCTGTTCAAGAAGATTATCCTGAAATATCAAAATAAAGCCATCCAAATTATATTATGTTTTTTAACTTCCTATTTACATGCCCTGAATTGAATGTGAACACATTCTGAAAATGGCCTAAAAAGTAAATGTTGTTTGGAATTACTATTCTACATTAATTGAGGGTGTAATAAGGCAATATAGTACCAGTATGGCAAAATAATTATTGTAAATTATACATATTTCATTATAGGCATTTCTATATAAATCCATTTTTTTCGATTTGTTTCTTGAGCCAAATTATTGAACCCAACAGCTATTAATGCCAAATTGCCAACATAAATTTCCGAATTTTATTTTGGCTAGAAATATTTACAAACTTTTAAATCTTGAAATGACTGTGTAGTAGATTACAAATGACATGCAGTGAAATACATTTTCTTAAGGTTCTGCAAACATCATAGCAAATAAATGAAAGAACCTTGAAAAGTGTTTATTTGAGATAAGTTAAAGTTAGAGTGATTGCTACTTATTTTTTTTTCGTTTTAACCAACAAGATTTGTTTCTGATAAATGATCGGGAAAATATTGATAAATTTAAAATACTTTAATTAAATAAGAGAATTAGCACCGTTGCTTTGAGGTCCTGTTTTTACTTTTAAATATTTGATGTAAGATGTTAAAATGTTTGAAAAGTGCTTAATAATGTAATTTAAAACGTTTGTACACGTTTTACACTTTAAACTGCGGTGCACTACTGTGTTTACATTCATGTACAAAATTGTACACAATGTGTGCTCTACGTTTTTCAGTTTCTTTTTATGGTAATTGAATTTGACATTGACTTGCGCTGCATTTTAAGTTCGTTAGTGTTTCACCTTTCGCTATTTGAACGTTCTTGTAACTCAGTCAAATAAAATTGTTTCATTATGCAACATTGAACAACTTGATTTATTAAATGGAAACTAATTAGACACGTTGTATATTTATAAACACAAAGCCTATTACTGGATTTACTCACAAATACAGTATTTGTAAACTAATACGATAACAGAAATTCTTAAAGAAGCATACGTGTGACTTGGCATGTTTGTCTATAAAGGACTATAATCTATATGAGTAGTCCAAAAAAATTGTGTCTGCTTAAAAAATTCTAATAAAATTAGGATTCTTGCAGATAGATTTAATTTTGTATATAGATGATTTTACAGTTCATATAGTCGTAGTTGATTTTTGTTTATCAATAGGGAAATTTCAGATTTGTTTTTTTCCTACCACGCATGGTAAATTGAATTTCTTGCCGCTTACCTAATCTTTTTTACCGCCAACAAAACCTCCTTTACCGCTCAAAGGACTTGGCTCATTTTAAACACTCGCTATACTAATAGAAATGTAAATCAGGTAGTGAAAGCTTAGGTTTTTGTTAATATATTATTATTTTAAAAACCATAGTTTTTCAACTGATTTTATTTATTTACAGTATTGCTAAATATTTGGATCACCCTTGCATTTTATTTTTAACTATGATTCAGTTCATTCAACATTGAATTACTTGATGCTCCTTGTACTTTGAACTGTACATAATATGACGTAATTGTATTTAAACAAGAGTGAATTGGCAAGTTTTTTCATGTGTGACTTTGGTAACCGGCTTAGTGACCACGTGAATGGTGTCTGAAATTCGGAATTTTGAAATGTCCTTAACGTGGTATTTTTGGTTAAACTATTGCATCACTATTGCAATATATTTCATAAATAGCTGTTTTTACATCATCTTGGATTTTATTACCTTTAATCTGTCAATGGATGCGATCATGTTTAAACATGATAACGTACTCAAATCATCCCTAACTATAAAAGAGGTTGTATTATCTTAATTTATGCCACTCGACATTTATTAGTTAACTGTATGAGTTGCAGTGTTTATAATATCGTATGCTGCAACTGCCCAAATAACTCTGAATTTTAATTTTAAGTCAAACTGCATTCAGAATAATTGATAAAAAGAAGTTTGTATTGTACTGTAAATTGTAACCAATACGTATTTGGTGGTTTAAAAATGTGACTTAAGGTTATCACATTAATGAATCGTTCATTAGTTTGGTAATTTATAATCTAAAGTCATAGATTAGATAGCATAATGTATATGTCAAATATTTCATTAATATAATGATGATGAAATCTGATTTTTCGTTATTACTGCTGACATACCTGTAAAATAATACATGGCTTATTATCGTGTACCGTAACTTATAATTTACAAACAGATACAGGATTTAATGGTCATGTAACACCATGTAAAGACATTCAAATTAGAGTTTCATTCTTAAAGGAATAAGATTAAGTTTTTTTTGTTTTATTCAGTAGTTATCGGATTTTCAAACAAGTAAGCCCAATTTTTGTTTTGTTTTTTATTACATTAATCCAAGGTAGTATTTTATTAAAAGTTTTGCTACACTTTAGGGAAAACATTTATTTTGCTCCCACATTAACTAATGGAAAAAATTGTCTTGATTACTATTTTCGATTGTATCAATAGAAGTTATAATAATTGCTTTATGTAAATAAAACGTTGTTTATTTTTGATTAAGAACTGAATCAAGTTTCAGTTATAAGTTATTTAAAAATTCAATTGCCAGTTTTTACTCATTCTTATTTTTTAAATTAATTGACCAAACATTTAATAAGTACAGTATCTATCTTTACTTTTTACAACGACTTTCTATTTTAGTAGTAAGTGACGTGTCTATTAGTTTTTTATGTAAATTTTGAGCTTTTTTAAGCCACTGAGTTGGTGTTTGTTTATAAACTAGTATTGATTGCTATTTTGTTA
Organism: Helicorthomorpha holstii; assembly: GCA_013389785.1. NCBI lineage: Eukaryota > Metazoa > Arthropoda > Diplopoda > Polydesmida > Paradoxosomatidae > Helicorthomorpha > Helicorthomorpha holstii. The sequence goes on along the minus strand of JAAFCF010006596.1, from coordinate 29,690,195 downwards.
TTTTCCATACGGTTAACTAAATTTTATTAACTTAGTACACGACATACTGTACATGTTATAACACGTTGTTCCATTAGTTTATCAGGTTAAGATTTGAAAGTAGAACTAGTTGTTGGTGATAAAACGAGTAACCTATAAGGTCACTGTCCATAACGCCATTTATTTATGAAATCAATAAAGTGAGATTTACTACTGAGATACAATATGTGACAGCTAAGGGACTGCAGTACGTGTTCAGCTCTGCGTAAAATGGGGGCTACGTGAATGGTCAGACATACTCATTGATTACAATAATAAGCTGATTGCAATCTTAATTGTTGGAGTTGAAACATATGTTAGTGCTTGAAATAGATGATGCTATACGACGTCATCAGTACCACTCCCTCGCATAATATTGAATGGGAAGCTTTGAATTTATTTTGTGTTATGCGCATGCGTGAGTAATGAATATAAACAGTCACCAATTTGTGTGGAGTTAGTAGAGAAGACACATGAAATTGTCTGCTATCAATCTTCATTGCACTTCAAACCAAACTACTTGCTAACAATCATTATGACTGTTGTTAGAAAATCGCTACTGATTGGCTTTATAGCCGTCATGCTGATCACTATACAACTTAGCGAAAGTAAGTTTGTCAACTTTTTTTTGCACAATTTTTTTAATTATTGCAAGTTTTTTTTATGCATATTTTATTTGTGATTTTATTTGAACTTTTGCGTTGAACAAAAGGTGTATATATATTAAGTGTTCTGTATTAAGCATTGTTATCTATAAGGTCCAATGTGTGGGGCCCCTTCCACCTGTTTCACTTATTGCAATTAACGTTTTTAATTTGATTCCAAACAAAAAAATATATAAGATTTATCAAATACAATTTGATAAAAGTAATATATACTGTATTTAAAACTAACATTTTATAAAAATTTATTAATTTATCTACATTTTAACAAAATATTACTTTTATTTACAAAAAGACTTAAAAGTACAGTAATTTTAATTTGAAAAATAATTGAATAATTTGATTAAATTAAAGACAACATTTTTTAAATTTATTAATTCATTTATCAACATTTTAACAAAAATTAATTTTCTTTGCAAAAAGCTATTAAACACAGTACATTTAATTTCAAAAGCAATTGGAAAAAGTGTATATTCGTTTAAAATGATAAAATAAAATTAAAAAATATCTAAAATGTGAAAGATTAACTGAACGGTTATTAGGAACCAAATAACACCAAATATTAAAAAAATCCATTCAAATTAGATTGGACAAAAATTTAACAAAACTTTACTACAACTGTAATGACATTTGAAGAAAAAAAAAGTACTTTTCTGTATGTGCAATAAATTAATTGAATTAAAATTAACATACTAATGGATTATACATTAGCTATTAATTACTGAATATATTTAGCGTTATATTACAGTATAAACGCTTAAATATATAACTAATTATGCGTCAATTTCAATTAAGACGTAATGGGAAATTAGTAAAGCAAACTTAAGTAAGTCTTTGCCAATGGAATTAATGATTAAACGTTAATGTTTGCATGCTACACTAGACCTATTAATAGTTTTGAATTTTAAATCAGCGATAGAACTTATGGTATGAGCAGGTGGTTTTGTGACTTTGTTTACATCTTAATAGCATCATTCTGTCTAGGCTTCCGGTTATTATGAGCTTCGTGTGCATATTTAGACACGTTATGAATGTTGTTTTTTTTTGTTGCTCATGGCTTTTGCTTGATTGAACTTTTATTTCCTTCCGGTAGACTTGTTTGCTTATGCTATAGTAATATTTTTTTGTATGTGTATTTTTAATGCTATTCTTACTCCATGAGATGGCGTGCATAGTTAATGCACAGTGTTTTTGAATGGTTTATTTTTTCTCTTTCCCCCTAAACAATTGCATGATAAAAATATGCAAATGGCTATGTGAATTTTCAAGTGGGTTGCTACTGACATTATTAGAAGACCATAAATTCTTAATGAAACTGTTTTGCTCTTTTACCTTTATCTCTATTGTCTTTTGTGCTTACTTAATCAGCGGTAACATCAGCGGACGTGACATCGAGAAATGGAAGAGCACAATATCAGTTTACCAACATCAATCCAAACTACTTTCAAATTTTAGGTTTGTTTTTTATTACAGATTGTCCGACTAGTCGTTTTGAAAATGTAGTTGAATGATAACTTTACATTACTTGTCAAGTCTAAACGACTTTTTTTTTACTTTGACATAGGTCGTTGTGTCAGACGTTATGGTCATGCTTGTCTTGGAGGTAATTAACATTTATTGACTTCCACAACTTTTTCAATTTCAATGTGTTAGTCCATTTTACTGAATTTATTTTCCATTATTTAACATTTGGTGAGGAATTTCTCTAGAAAGGTCTTTTAAAGACATGAAATTAAGTTGCATTTGGTTTTAGGGCATCTAAATTTAAATGACATTTTGCCATTTTTTTAATTTTGGCATTTTCAAGTCATTGTTATTTTCTTACTTTTGTATGAATTGAGCTTTTAGTTTACATAATAATAATGGCTACAACTGATGAAATTATAGTCTAAAAATATAAATTAGGTTGTTCCTAAAATATTAGAAACTTTATAATGGCAACAATTGGTTCTAAGAATAGTCTCTATACAGCATAAAGATATGAAAATTATTGACGAAATAAATTGACCTATATAGATCATTATGCATATGAAAGCCCAATTTACAGTAGGTTGAAATTATGTAAAAGAAAATACATTTGTATAATACCAATCTTATATTCGTAGAAAAGTGACAGTTTGAATTTCTATTGACATTTTGTACATTTGCTCATTCTGTTCAAAGTTATTTTAAACACAGTAGTTACCAGAAAATCTCCATTTGTTATTAAGTAAAAAATTGGTAATCGTAATTGCCGTGTGGTTTTTATGCCTATTTACGTCTATTATTACAGTATAGCGTAGCTTAACGGTATAATTTTCAAACTTTTATCACTTAATGTCGTTAACCGATGACTGTTATAATTGAAGTACGGTATGTTTATATCTGAAATAAAATTGATTTTAGTTTTATACTTACTCTTTTGTGTAGCAGAAATCTTTAGTGTGAAAAACTGAATGTTATTTTTAGGGATGAATTACGCCTCAAATTTGGGTTTTCAACACTTTGTAAAGTTGATATTATTAATTAATATTCAACTACAGTAGTTTTGTTTGTCAGACTATAATATATGTAGATAATATGATATTGTATACAGTTAAAAACTAGAAAGTTACTTAATGGAAAAATGTCTGACCGTTTTTAACAGTTAATTACTTGTTTTATTACGTTTTATTATCGTTTTCTGCGTTCATATTAAGTTACCAATTGTTTCTAATTATTGTAATCAAAGGTCATGGGAAGCGCAGTTATTGGTCTTCCGATGTATCTGAAGGTCCATTGGAACAATTGAGTGATGTTGAGCAAATGAAAACGAGCAAACGATTAATGGATTCACTATGGACGTATATCCGTGTAAGTTGAACGGCTATTTATAAGCTCAATTACCGGTGTGTGTGTGTTTTCTCTAATCATATTAAATCACTTAATTAGATGCGCCATTCTACGTCTGACTGGAACGAGTCAGCTTAAGACTACATGAATGGTTAATTTAGCGGTTTTTACTTTAAATCCACAATTCACGCCAGCGCATTTTGAAACATCAAATAAAATTTCACCATGGTCATTTTGAATTATCATCGGATTTATTTCTAGTTTTATACATTGTAACGGTGTTTTTAATTGCCTTGTTGTATTTATTTGAATGGACATAATAAATTAATATGTATTAAATTATTTTAACAGAATGTGTGATTTTTTTTAGATTTTTTTGGAAAGTCACACCGTGAATTATGTTGAATAAAATTGCTATGATTTTTATTGGTAGTGTTAGTTTGCAGTTACATTTTATGACTTGAGCCATGATAATTTTATGCATTTATGTCATGCGTTCGAGTTCAGCGTAAAATATTTTGCGAGCGGTGTAGGTGTCAAAACAAACGGTGAGAAAAATGCTTTCGGAAATGTTAAAATTCATGCGGAAAAATTGATTATGTAAGCGGCGAAAAAATTTATTCGTGCATCCAAATATTACGTAGGTGTAAAATGAATATCAACTGCGTAGAAATTAATCTTTCAAAATAAAAAAAATTACATTATCTTTGTTGTTGGTTTTTCAAAGCAGCATTTTTATTCACTTTCTCGAATTTATCATTGGGAAATTAATGAAACTTGAATTTGTTTTGAATTGCGTTTTTTGTACTAAATTTTTATACTAATGTTTTTACATTTAGCAATATTTAAAATACAATTTCGAATTGTATTTCTTAACTTTTTTTAAACTATCATTTTATTAAAGTAGTGGAATCACCTTAGACATGTTTACTTCGACTTAAACAATTTCACTGCTTTACCAATATACAAATAATTACTGTAAATACAGTATTTATAACGTTATAATGATAAGCAATTTCACATGTAACGTATAACTCTTCAGCAGCATTATTATTTTGTAATTAAATGAAGCAATTAATTCGTAATTGAAGAGGCATTTTTGTTATTTTAGTACTGTTATGGTGAAGTGTTTCTAAAGTTGGGTATTATATTTTTATGACATTATAATTAAAGTTGTTGAAAAGATGCGTAGTATTAGACGATACTAACTTTTATTCAATTATTTACACTATTTTTAATTATGCATGATGCGCCATTTTTCAATGTAATAAACCTGTTGAGGCGGTGAATGGATCAACACTCTACGGCCACTATTAGCTTTATTCATACTCTTTGGAAGTAGAAAACAACTGAACCAATGATATCAACTAAAATCTAAAAAATTTGCAATGCAAATGACCTTCAGATTGGTTTCTTTTTATAATCTTCTAGAGTTTATCATCTATTACTCAATTTAAGAGGAAATTGCTTCTGTCTTTTTTAGTGCGCATGGGTAGAATTTGCATATAAAACTTTTGTGGTCGATTAGAATTTTAGCCGCCCTTATATCATTTCTTTACATTATAATGTGCATAATTACAGTATCTTATTCATTATAGTTGTATTGTTAATCAAGGGGAAGAAAAGCTTTTATTAAGAATTAATTACTGCTCAGTGTAAAGTAATACACTACTCGTAGTTATGATATTGGCTTATGGTTCACATTAGGATTCAACTCAATGGTTTATTCATTCTTAAATTTTTAAAGTTACATTAGCTATGATAGGTTTATCTAAATTGGTTTTACGGAAGAAAAAAAATTTTATATAGTGAAAACTGAAACTTTTCTTAATGTTCAAGGGTTTTTTTACGTTAAACGATGTATACAAAAAATAGTACTGTACTCACCACAATTATTTAATATAGTACAGAACATCATGTTAGTTACACATGTTACATTTTTTTATTAAATTTTAATTCTGTACTGTAAGTTTAATTTTTTAGAATAAAATCAATAAATCTTTTATTGATTTTAGATTTGCATATACCTATTACTGAAGCCCAAAAATGCCTTATGATGTTGGTGACTTTCAAGTTAAATTTTAGATTTTTTCATGTTAAGCGGTTTTTGTTCATATTAAAAAAATAAAATTAATAGGAGATAATTGGGACCGCAGTATTATTTTGTGTTAACCGGTTTTATGTTAAACGGCTTCACGTTGTACTTTAGAAGGATTCAGTAAATGAACACAACAATTGAATGCATTTAATATTCGTTTACATGTTTTATTATTTTTCGTTAAATACTGTAACCGTTAACTGACATTTTTTTTGCGAAGCGGTTTCTTATTAATTGCCAGATTGATTTATACAAACAACAAATGATAAACGTAAATGAACAGATTTATTTTTTTATTGGTTTTTAAATAAATTTATGTATAACATTATTGTAATGACTGCACTACTGACTAATGTGTTCCGATGGCGCTAAGGCCTCAGCTGACATGGCCGCCATTGATTGTCCTGATTCTAGATTTCTCATCTGTGTTAGAAAAAAATAGTCATTCGTTAGTAACATGAGCAATTGCTACTTAATATTTCATCTTTATTATAAGATACATTCTCGTGTTTTTGTTCTTTTATTTTTGGCTAAACATATCTGATAATTAATAATTGAAGTGATGGTCTGCGAATAGTGGATTGTGTAGGGTTGTGAGAACAGGATCCGTTTGATTAATTGTTGCATGTAATGTTGTAAGAAGGAGTGCAACTCATTAGGATTGAGACAGAAAAAGAAAGAGTGTTTTGGTGGTGGGAGGAGAGGGGAAGAAGGAAGTTGTAATTAACTTTTATAAGAAAGGTGAAACGTGATCGGATTACTTACCATATTTCGAAGAATCCTGAGAAAATTTGCTGGTAGTTTTCGACTCCTGTTATCCTCGGAACTTATTCCTTTAGACAGTAACAGTGACGGCATGTCATAGCGGCCTTCGTAACGGTTGCTGTTATCTGATGGCAATTGTGCGTCAAAATTTTCGTTTCCAGTTCTTTTCCCGTGAGCTAACAAATTCCATTCACAATCAAAAAGTTCATTCAAATCAAAAGAATCTTAGTACAGTAAATAATTGAACTAAATAGGAAATTTTTATGTTTTTATTGACAAAATGTTTTTATCTCGTTTAAAGTATGTCCTATTATCATCACAAAATTGAGTTAAATGGTTACTGGAAATGCTTAATTTTTAAAAAAGTATAAGATCTGGCAATAATACCGGTATTGTGAAGATTCATTAAATTTGTTTCTATTTTTATGGAAATGACAACTGTTTTTATCTTTGGCTTTTGTCCAATATTAGCATGGATTCACTGTTATACCCGCGGTAGCTAGGAAACCTTAATTAAGTAAAATTTATGGGTATTCACAAGTATAATTAGCAAACTGGTAGTAATTGCGTGTGAGATTTATTTCCAGGGATCACTGAGATTAAGCAACAGGGTGACTGACTAGTACTAGGATTAATGACGAGCTATGGCGTCCATTAAATGGCTACTGTGTATTCTAATGTCTATTAAAGTCTCAATAAATTTCATTCACTATTTCATCAGTAGCTACAATTCTAATTATACGAGAATAAGTGGAAATTTGGAAATCGGTTTCATCCTGCTATATCAAGCAATTTTTGTGCTTTAATCTTATATTTTGAATGCTCCCTGTTTTCTAAACCTGTTCTACTTTTTTTCCAGAACAAAATGTAAACAATAATTGTTTGATTTGCACGTCAAGGCATAAGGATAGCTAACAATACTATACTACAAAATACTTGCCAGTTTTTTACCTAAAAATATTTATTATTGTATGGTAATACCGTAGCTGAAGTGCTAAACTGTTGATCCTGAATTCCTGTTAATGCCAATTTTAACTCGTCAATGTTGTCATAGCAACGGTAGTATAAACATTACAAAGAATGCAATTATTTTTCAGTTATTGTCATAAAATTATGTCAGTATAACCATTCTTGTAATGTTACCAGACGGAAAACTAAGCTATAAACTTTATGACGCTTAGTTAACGTTTGTTTTACGTCAATTAACGTTAACTAAAATAGTAAAATTATTAAAATTGCGTCAACATTAATTTATAAGTGCCTTTGTAATTGCATCCTTATGATCCATTAATGTTCATCACTTGTTAACCTTTAAATCAAACAGCTTTCCATTTTCATAAAATCAAATCCAAACATTGTTATCTCTGACTTTTTAAAACCTGAGCTCAGATTTCTAACAAGATTTCTTAACAAGACATAAGTTTAGTTCCATGTAAGTTGCATAAGACGTAAGTTGCATACGTTTTGTGTAGGCAGTTGGTGTATAGAGAAAGTGCATTTTCGTTATTACAGTATTCGAGCCTAACTTTACACTTCAATGCTTGCGCCAACGTTGTTAAAAAGATTTTTTTATATTTCTATGGGTAAGATAAGTATTTCTTGACTTTGCATCTTTGCCATTAGCGGAGTCATTCGATTGTGTAATTCTATAAGGCCAAAATGCCCATGTTATCGAGTCCAGTGGCAGATTTAATAGCAATATTTTCATTGATTTTTAAAGATATACGTTTTTAAGTGCAGCAGCGTAATTTTAATCTTTTATAATAAAAATAGTACTTTTTTTAAAAAAAAGAAATGCCAAATGTTAATTTATTTTTTTTTTTTTTTTTTTTGGATTGTAAGAGTGAAAATTACGCCACATAAATAAAGTATTTTAAATTTAAGTAATGCTTAAGTGAACGTAATTCTCGATAAATTTATAAGTAATTGTAATTTATTATTTTCAATACCTTAGTGATTTGAAATTTAGTTTCTTGTCGAATTGCAAATTTTATTAGTGGGAATTTAAGTTAGTACTTTGCAGCAAATTAGATAAAAAGGAGTAATTTTTTTTAGCTAGAGTTTCTGCAATTGTTTAACTAAATTGATTTTTTTGTTACTGTAAATTTAAAATTAAAATATACGGTAATTTTATTTCAAAAGTCTTTAAACAACTTTCTAGTTCATTCAATCTACTTTTTAGTTGATTATTTTGTCATTAAGCTATCGTCATTTGTGCTTACCTCCAAAACAGGCGTGTCCAAAATTGGCACATCCTCGAAGTCCTAAAAATAGAAATAAAACAGTATGAAAATCTAAATAAGTTGTTGCATTGAAACAGTTTTCTTCCCTTGTTATTTATTTATAAACTAAGTTAAGTAAAATCAATTGTTGTGTTGGTAAAAATAAAAAATTCATGTAGCATAGATAGCAATAGCATGAGATCATATGGTGACTGCGTATTTGATGATGTTGATTCCCTTTTCTGCAATTGAGACGTTTGCTTTCATCTCTCTTTTCTTTACTGTATGTCATGCAAATTCAATCGGCTAAAAATTCATGAGCCTTTATTTTTTCTTACACAGCCTAAGTTCTCGGTTGTCGATGGAGCGGAAATAAACGTGAACAAACATTTACAAATGCATAATATTTATTAAAAAGAAAAAACTTTTCTTTGAAGATTTTTTTGATTCGCATTTCTACTCTAACAATTTTTATTTTGATAGAGTAAATACCATACTTTTGTTTAATGGCTTTTCCCTTAGGGCAAAACCTTTAGCCATCGAATTTTCAATAGTTCAACGCTTTGCTTCAATTTTAGGTTTTAAACATTTGATACGCAAACGGTTACCAATCTTTTTTCAGTTTCGTACCTCTAGAAAACTATCCATATTTTGCCACGTTTATTGCATTTAGTCAACTTTTAGTACATTTTTGAGACATTCTGGTATCTTTTTAAACTTTCTCATTTTTTGTGCATTTCTATAATGACCTTTACTAATACTACTTGAAGGGGCATTGATAACGCTTACAAAGACAATAAGCACTCTTAAGCTGTAAATAATTTTATTGCATTTAGCTAAACTGAATTTGGAGTCTTCTTTTATTTATAGCGAATCTGATAAGCAAAACAAAATATGCTATTAAAAGCAATAGTCTTGAATACAAGTTTATGGCGGTTTGGACATGAGAAACGTAGTGTACGTAAAAAAGAGACACAATTAACGATGAATTAATTATTTACTCAAATCTGGGCGTTTTTAGTGTCATTATCATTGACCGTTACTAATATGTTTGCAAATTGTCTCTTGTTTTAACAATGCCGTGTTTATACTGTATAGCTCAACATCGATATTGCTCATTTAAATTTTTCATTTTTTTCTTATAAGTTAGATAATAAAATTAATAATGGGACTACTTTTTGTTATAATGTAATGTGAATAACCACTTAATAAATTTGTTGTACAAGTTCGTAGACTCCGCCACCAAGTAAACATAACTTAAAGGTATTGAGAGCCAACATTAAATGCTTAATGATACCTACAGTATAATGAATGCTTTATTTTTATACACAAATTACTATATAGAATGTAGTTCATGAAATACAATTAATCAATCGATTTTAGTTTGGTATTCTTGAATTCTTGACACTGAATTTATTTATTAAAAGGTCTTAATAGGTTTTTACTGTTTTAATTAGTAATTGAACAGGATTATGTGTTTTTAACGCCAAATTTAAGCAAATTCTGCTTCTGCAAATTAATGAACTTATGGTCGAATGCTCGTTTAGTAATTTTTAATGTTTTTTTAATAGAAAAAAACTTTAAACATAAACAATAAATAATCAGCAAACACTTGCTCTCGAATTTGTTTTAATCTTCTATACAGAGAAGTACTACAGTAAAGCTGATTCATGGAGGAGCTTTACTAAACTAAATGAAGTTTCTAAAAACCACTAAACTAGCATTTAACTATGTGGTCTCTTAAATTGTAGCATTTTTTCCATTTTTTTTTATAAATATTTTTTTATTATTAAATTTATTCTCACATTTAGAAAGCCTTTAACTTTGAAATTTATTTCTTGGGAAAACATCTTTAAAATTTTAATTGTTATTTTTATCATTTATTTTTGCAACACTTAAGCTGTTTATCAATTAATTTGGAAAAGGCATTAGTTTAACAGAGCTTCCGTGGAAGCTCTTTTTAATAAGACGATAAGGGTTAGAAGTTCTTACATTATACAATCCAGTATTAGGTAAAAATAGCATCTTATTCTGAACTTGAAAACTGTCAACCACCAATACAATCACTTTCTAGCTATGGAAACTTATCGTTTACCATGAATAGGTAGCACCCCAGTCTAGAGGTAGCTGAACTATTGAGTGTCCACTGCAATCAACAAATGAGAAGCAGACATTTTATTGATTCATCTTCAAAGTTTCATTTTTTTTCTATTGTACAGTATATCGTCTCCATAGACATCCCATATTTTTAAAAGTATTTTCTATAATAATACCCCCATTATTCCTATTATAGTATTTTTATTCCATAAGTACGCTTGACATTGTTAAAGCTTGCAATAACAAAATTTAATTCAATTTCAACTTTTTTGTTATGTCCAGTAAACAATTAAACAGTTGAATAAGCTTATTTAATTTTGCTGTAACCTGACGGTATTTTTTAAACATGAATATTTATGATTATTAACACTAAACATCTAAACTTTAATCATTAGTATGCCATTGACAGATGCGGTGTTGGTCACAATGGATCCCAATGGAGTGTTTACCTTCTGAATTTTAATTAAGTAGCAAACATGTTGTTTAGTAGTTATATGACAGTCAAGCTTTCAACTTTTAACGAACTTGACGTTTTATTTTATGCCACTCAAAGTTGGTTTTTCATCTTAATGTAATCATAATTGTCAGATTTTAAATTCATTAAATTCGCATTCTTAACCGAATTAAATATCTAAATCTGGAAATACGTTTGAAAATTTTTACATGTGATAAACCTTTTTATTATGAAGGGAGTAGGAAATTTCTAATCTTGTTTTCGTGAATAATAAATAATGGACTCATGTTCAAATTGTCAATTTCCATGCAAGTCAATCGCTGCAGGCTAACGCTCTACCGTGGAAAGGGACTTGAACATAATTCGTATCATAATTTGGCAAAATGGTCAATATTCGAAACACTTTTTTACTTTAAGCAAAATTATAATTATATTTTGAAACACTATTGATAGATGCGTGGTTTATCTCCATTATTAGCAGTTGCATACCCAACTTTTCTATCTCTAATGTCTACAATAGTTTTACATCATGGTGATATGCAACGTTATTTCCCATTACTAATTCATGGATTCATCTTTCGATAACTTATTATCCATTGTAAACAAATAAAGTTTGAAGTAACACTATGTTGACGCTACATTAACTCACTTTTTAAAAAAGAACTTTAGCACAAATCCATGATTAAAGTACTTGCAGTACGGAATATCCCCTTGCATTAATCGATGACTGGTTATATATAAAAAGAATATTACATTTTTAGTTTTATACGTAATATAATTTTGTGAATATAAGTTATTTAGAGATGGTTGACTGACGGCAGCAGGAGTGAGTGTTGTGATGTGAGTTTATTATTTATGAACATGGTTTGAAGACGCTCAGGGTGCTGTCAGTTGCGATAAAGGATTATTTTTATTGTATCGATAAAATTTTGATTTATCGGGAATTTATAAAGTTTTCATTTTGTTGTTGTAGTTGCTGCTTTATTTTTTTCTACGGTAGAGATGGAGGAGTGAGAATTGAGCATATGCCAAAATGCATTCGCCATGTTGAATCGTTAGCCACGCCTAATTCACACACACAAATACATATGCATATGCATAGGAACATATCAAAAGTTGAACTTTTATTTTTCTCTGTCGATATATTTTTCACATCGATAAAAGTATTTGAGAATAGGGGTTTTTTTTACTATTATTTTGCTTATAACGTTGTTCACACTCAACTGATAGCAATTAACGTTTGATAAGCTGCAGTTTTGCGTGTCTACTTAGTTTAAACATGAAAAAAAGTGTCTGATTATGAATATAAAATAAATGCCTGAGGTCATATGACGTCAATAATTGTATGTATTGTATGAGTAAAAAAGAAATGGACACTTAAAATTCTTAAATTAAAAAAAATATTATCTGTTTAACCAAGTGAAAATGTTTAAGTTGTTCATCAGCCATGAACGAATAGATAATTATTATGCAACTTGTTCAATATACACTTAAGTATTTTATAAGATTAAATAAAGAGTACAGCAGAATTTAAGCCACTTATTTTTAAGCTGGGAAGATGTATTGATGTCATTAATTTTTTTATTTATGGTGAAGTGCCATGCATGGGCATTGATTTAAAATAAAATTAAAAATTTAGTTTAAAAAGTAAAAACTAAAAAATATTTTTTGCTAAACTTTCTCGAAAGCATTAAAAGTTTATTGAAACGGCATAAAGGTTTTAACACTGTTTTTTAAAAACTCACATTTAATTTGTATAAACGATTTAAATTATGTATCAAATCAATTCACTTTCAAAATGTGTAAAAATTGTATTCAGTTTTCACGAAATGTACTATTAAAAACTTTAGGACATAAAGGCGAAATAGAAAACTAATCTTTTAAGTGCCAAAAAATTATTAATGTTCAGAAATGCTATCAATTTTCTATGACAACAAATTGAAAACATAATTTTTAGTATGAAAATCATTATTTGTGGTATTACAGTTCTCAATGCTGCACTGTTTATTGCATTTAAAAATTGATAACTACTGCCGTTTTAGATCATATAGCGTTACATGAGTTGCCTCGTGCTTTTAACTTATTAAGTTTATTGGGTAAGAATGTATTATCAAAAGAAAAAAGCAGCAAAACTTTATTAACCGTCATTTATAAATGTTTAATGACACCATTATAATGGTCAGGTGGCATTTTTTAGGGTTGTCTAGTTCAATTTAGATACCAATTTAAAAGAATTCAATACAAATTTGATATGAATTTAGTAAAAATAAATTTAAAAAAGTCGTCAATTTTTGTTTTAAGTATTTTAGTTATGCCTCAGTAGGTAAAAGATAGTCAGAATTGATTTTCATAAATATTAAAAAATTTTATTATTATTTTTAATAGCATTGGTAATTTAATTACGCGAATACAGCATTATAAATGGTTAATGCTTTATTAATAAATAGATAATAGACAAAGTTGTAACTTAATTGCGCACTCGACGCTCATTAATGTTTATTAAAGATTAAGCCTAACTTATCAAAAAAACCGAGAAAAGCAAAAAATAATAGATTAACTTTCAAAAAAAACTTTTAGCTAATTCAACGTTATTAAAACAAAATTTAAATGAGTAACTTTTAATTGTGATCGACTTTCAATAAAAGTTAAGAATTATAGGTGCAAATCTTATAACTATAAATTAAATAATTTTTTAGCTATTAATTTTAATAGACGAGTTTTTATTCTTACCATGAACTTCTATTGAACATAAAGCAACGAAGACAATGGCCAGAATGATGAATCGTTTGGTTAAAAAGACCCCTTGCGTCATTTCCATTTCCACGGTTATAACAATTGAAGCAAAAGTTTAAAGCTTTTGTTTTCAGTTGGACAATACACTTTCCAACTCAACTTTAAATAACTGAATGACTCAATCACACACCAGCATAACACCTATATACAACGACCATTCTCGTCTCTGATTGGTAATGACGTCAGTGCTCACCTTTTTCTGATTGAGACACCAAACTACGTCAGAGCGATAGGGCCCCCTCTTTTTTTCCTTCTTGATCCAGCCCACACCCATTACATTAAAATGACTTTTACATAAACAAACATCTGTTTGATTTTTTTCATTACTATGCTACATTTAGTTGCTAAAGAGTTGGAAAAATACAAATAGCATATGAAAACAAAAAGAAAATTTAAATTTTGTTTAAGTTTCCTGTCATGCATTTCTAAGTCCACAACGTTTTACTTTTTTTAAAGTTTCTAAACATTTTTTTGAAGTTTTGTTTTCACGATTGAAATGTATTGTCATGACATCAACAAAAATCTAATGAAATATTTAAATTTTTTTAAAAGTTTTAAGTTGCAAGTTTAGTGAAGAAGTTTGCAATGAATCTAATCCAAAAGTTGGTTTTTCCTTATGTTAAAAATGTTTTAATGTTCACCCTTGTTTAAGAGAATGTGATAATAATCTGTCCAAAATGCTTGTCAAACAGTTAATTATATAATTTAGATTTAATCATCTGAAATGCAATTGTTTTCACATTTAAAACGTTTCAACAAAGTGTTAATTAAATTATTAAGATGTTTTTTTTATTATTTTTTTTAAATCTAGCATATTGTGCCATTGGATGAGTGGATTTATCTTTCTATTATCATCTAGTCATTGCATTGCATTGTGTGAGTATCCATCATCAACCTATTTTTTATTCGTTGTTCCCCATACGTTTAATTCTGCAGCCAAAATTCAAATACGAACTAATTATAATTTAGTACAGTATATGTAGAAGCAATTAAAAATGGCGTTTAATATAATAATGATCACGCCATACTCTCTTATTCTCTCTATCTTGATCTTCTCCCTCTCTCCCAACCGTTCGATTCT
The DNA here is from genome assembly GCA_013389785.1 of Helicorthomorpha holstii. Classification (NCBI taxonomy): domain Eukaryota; kingdom Metazoa; phylum Arthropoda; class Diplopoda; order Polydesmida; family Paradoxosomatidae; genus Helicorthomorpha; species Helicorthomorpha holstii. Next base: position 29,675,194 of record JAAFCF010006596.1, on the reverse strand, counting down.
CCGGTATCTGTTATTTCTTTCCCCTTTCACAACCGCCCATTTGGCCACTTGAAATGAAGAGTGAAAATTCTGAATAAATATTTGAATGGCTGTCGAGGTAGGGCATCGTTTATCAACTATATAGTGACACATTCTTTGTTAGGTTTGGCAATCATATCAGATGATATTATGAAGTGGCCCCCACTTAGTCCTTAGGTCAAATGTTAAATGATCCACAGCTGTGCTTTGAATAATTAATCATTATATGTTACAATAGGAATACTGTAGTGGTTTTTCAACTAGGTGTTCGCGAACCCTGTGAAAATGGACTAGAAAATTGAGGAAATATAATCTAAGAATACTCTCAGATTTTCTTATATCGAATTAAAAGTTGAATGTACAAGTGCAGGACTAAAATTGAAGGAAAGTTTTTAATATGTACGTAATTATGTAAAGTTTTACTAAAAAATATATACAAAAATGTTTTCAAATTGATTCCCATAAAGGTACGCAGTTGAGAAAATGTTGGGAGCCACTGATAAGAGATAAAGTGGCTCGAATAGGTTATTTATTTGTTTACATTGAGTTTGACAGTGTTATGTACACTTGCTCATCACATACGTTTTTAGCTTGGGTGGGGGCGGATGATGCAACACATAGGAGAAATGCTCACGAGGGCGGAAAAATAGGAATAGGAAAAGAGTCAAATTACAATTTGTCTCGGTTGCAGCCATGTGAACATTTAAATCCTGTGAAACGACTGAGCATTTTCTTATCTATTCAATACCTTTTTTAACACTGCATAAATAAGAAATATAGAAAAAATATAATCGATTTCCTTTTTTGTTGACTTGGAAAATTTGGTTTAGTTCATGCATGCCAGTGTAGGATGTGACGTCATTTAGTCCATCCGTCCCCAATTTATTTGGTCTGATTCAACTTGGCAAGATAATCTAAAATTTGAGAAAAGAAAAAAAATGATCAATGACTGTACAACTTTGAGCAAGGGAAATAAAAATCAGAAAATAGAAAAACAGAGGTCAACTAATTCAAAACAGATTGCTTCTCAAATCGTGGATGTAAGAGTTAAATAAATGATAAATAACACTTTATCTCAAATAACTAGAAACATTTTTCTTATGTGCAATAAGTTAAGAAAACTTATTTTTAGCTGAAATGATCAAAGATGACAACCGTGTAGCTATAAATTCGAAATTTAAATTTAAGTACTGCGTAAAAATATATAGATCTATCATTTGTTAATTATTTTAACGTATTTCCCGTGTGTATTTACACGGTGGATGGAAGATATCAATCTTTCTTATTAGTGTTCAATTATTGTCCGCCAACTCATTGGGCAATGAAAAGACGCTCATTAAGACATTTTCATGCCGCTTGCCTAACTTGTTTTACCGCTGACAAAACTTTGTTATTACCGTCGCTCTTGTTACTCGACGCTTTATTTTAAACTTTCGTACACATAGTAAGATTTAAAATAATCATTCGGTAATCCAATCTAAAGTTATCTACAGTAATGTGGAATGATTTTTTTTATTAATTTTGTTGCTGAATTTTACTCAGCAAAGGCTTTGCAAAGCCCATAAAATATGATCTATGAATTGGCAAGCATTAACAATCAAGTGGTTTTTATATTTGTTTTTAAACTAGCATAATTTTATGTACTCCCACATATTAATATTTTATTAACTACTCAGTGGTGTTGAGAAGCATCTGTAACATTAGTTTTACAAATACACTGTAATCGTTTTTGGTAGCTGATACAGTACTGTGTTTGTATATGATGTAAAATTGTTACAGTACCGTGTGTTATGTACATTTTGAGTAACAGCCGATTATCATATAATACCGTATTTAAACCACTAATTTATGACAAATAATTTATGCACAATATATAACTGACAAATTTATTGCACACGCCACAGTACCTACATAAGTTATAGTAGATTAAAAATATAGGAGTAGCACGCAAAATCACACAGTTTGTTTATTATTGTTATTATAGGGAAACATTTTGAATAACAACGGAATCTAATGGAATATCTAATTGCCCGATAATGTTTATTACACAAATACACGTCATTTGATATGTATTATACAAACAGCTGTTTGTTTTTAAAAAAATGTTTTATTTGAAGGTGTAAAACATTAAAATGATTTTAAAATCTTACCTTTGATCTGTTCTAAGATATTCTGCAAGTATTTTTCCTGATTGCAGTCCACTCTATTTCCAGCAGTAATTGCCAAATCGTATCCGGGGCCATAATCCATTAGAAACTAGATAGAAACATTTGATTTAATATTGTATTCGATGTATGAGTTTTCAGTATAAAAGTAACTACAATTTCAGCATTAATGTAAAATTATAATTATTATTAAGATAAATTACACCCTGGTTTTTATCAACAACACAGAATAATATGGTACCTTCATCTTTTACTACTGTATTTACTAAAGTATTCGGTACAGTAAATGTTGGGACATTAAACAATACTTTTAATTTGAAAAGTAAATATTTAAAATTTGAGTTATAAAGAATTTGTGGAAAATAAACCTTTTGAACCCGATTTGGGTGAAATTAAAACTTAATTTTAAAAAAAAATCCAATCTCTTTGTAAGGTACAAGCTTAGAGCTCGTTACCATAGTAACCACAAGAAATGATGTAAAAAATTGTTTCAAGTACTGAGCTAGGGAAATGGGAGTTACAAATGCTCTTCTAGTGATAGATGATTACAGTACATTCCTTTAATCATGATAATGTCATAATGTTTATTTTTAAGACCACTTAAATTAAATCAAAAACAGTAAAATAAAAGCATTTGTTTACTTAAGTGTACTCAATTTAGATTAGGCAAACTTAAGGGTAAACTAAGAATTTGAATCAAAGCTAGTATTATTAATTTACTGTCATTTAACTGAAACCGTAAATTGAAAGATTTATAAACTCAGTATTAAAATGTACAAAAAAATTGAAGGGGAAAAAAAACTAATTCATGTGTTTGGTTTTTGGTTTGTGTGTCGAAGTTGTGAATTGTAAGTCATTTCGAAGACTACTACTTATTTAAATTCTTCAGCACATTTGGATTGGATTTAATTAAGCTGTTTCCATTGTAATATTAAGTTGCACGGACAATTCCTGTCTTGTTTTTAGATACAGAAACTTAGTTGTTCGACTAAGAAGTCACATGTTACTTACTGTCAGTATGTTACACTTTTCGGTGTCACTAAATAATGATACACTGATCCAAATTATAGAAACTTACTGAATGCTCTGGTATATCGTTGCTTATGGGTTGGTCTGTTATTACAGAAGTTAAATATGTCCAACATTTAGATGTATTGCTTATATTGTAGCCACCTGTAACATAAAACGAAAAATAAATGAATTGTTAGGTCTTCTGTTATACCTTGTACTCGATTCTCACCTCCACCTAAAAACATGATTGGCAATCCCCATTTAATTAGAAACTTTACACATAAACCTAGTCCAACTGGCGTTAAATTAAACGCATGAATTGGGTCCCCTGCTAATCCATCAGCACCACATTGGCAAACAATAACATCTGGATTAAATTGTGTTTTAACTTCACTCATTACTCTTTAAAAGATTAAAATAACCTTGTTAGTTTGAAAACGCATGTACAGTATTATTGCTTGCTTTAGTTAACTGAGTAAATAGTTGAGTATATTTCATATCACCAATTCCATCTTTTAAAGGAATATTAATAGAATGAAATTGTCCTCGACCAAATCCGGTGTTTTCCACTGAACCAGTACCAGGGTAGAATCCTTCTTCATATTTATGAAATGACACTGTCATCACTCGAGAAGTATAAGCAAACGCATCTTCAACTCCTGAAAGATAAATGTTAATTTAAAATTAAACAGTTGGTAAAAGAAATTAAGTATTGAATGAATGTAAAACCAATTATTCTTATTAAAGCGCCAGCTTATTTAAAAATAAATTAGTCCATTAAATTTAAAGTTTTCAAACCGTCTCCATGATGGGCATCTAGATCAACGTATAAGATTCTTTGAAATTTTTCCAGTAATTTGATAATTCCCAATACGATATCATTTACGTAACAGAAACCAGCGGCTTCGTCTCTACACATTAAATAAAAAATGTTTAAGTAGATTCAGTATAACGAAACTACCAATTAACAAACATAACTACAGTAGACCCGAGGTTATCTGACAAACTTTTTGCAAGGGCTCTGTAATTCGGCACTTTAAAAAAACGTGTCTTGTAATCCGACAAATTACGTAACAAAATGGTAGAATTTGGATGTCGGATTACAAGGGGTGACGGTGAATCCAGGAGCTGGATTTCCGCGTTTCCACTATATTTGTAAATGTTACTTTGTTGTGTCACTCGAAAGCATACTTTTTAGCGTGATGCCATCCTCCTCCCCAGTTAATTGCAATCTGCTGTCGATTGTCTTCTTCTTTCATTAAACATTTCGCTGCTGTTAATGTGCCTCCACCAATGGCAGAAACATAATCTAGTTGCTTTGGCATAAGGGGACAGTCATATCCTAAATTTAATATAATGCTGTGTGAGCTTCATTTGTTTCAACATGTTTACATTAAGATGACTATTCCCAATACTTTTGTGAGATTAATATTTGCTAATTGAAAAAGTAACAAGTAAAAAAAAAAGCCAGTGTAAAGGTTTTTAAATGTTTGATTTGATTTATTTACTGGCAAAATGAATTTGTTAAGAAAACATCTGTCAAAACTTTCTATCAGAAGTTGAGAATGTAATCTTGAAACTTGAATTACAATTTGAATACCATATCCGTAAGTTTCATCAGCAGCAACATCCAAATCGTCTTCATCGTTTACTTTATGTAGATAGTCAATATATTCTGATGAATGAAACGCTTTCAGCTCCAAATCAGTTGCTGGCTGCGGACAAACAACTCTGGTTAAAATATTCAGAAAAATTATGAAAGCTTATTTGGTAAGCATTTAATAAGTGATGTACTTACTTCATGTATTTTATCAGATCATACGCATTAATTAAGCTGTGCACTAATAAAGCCTAGCCAAATGATTAAACACACTTGTCAACACAGTAACTATCTAGTGTTCATTTTCTTACCCTGTTTTTCACTTTGGTTGCTCTGCTGCATATACGAACGTAATCATTACTGAAAATGTAGAAAATGTTTGATTTAGTAGTCATTATTAACTAAACACTATAGAAATTTGGTTCTTATAAGTATTAAAACAATAAGTAATTTTTGACAGTAGTTAGAAACATACATGAAAAACCGGGAAATAATTTCAAAAAAATTAAGCAATGAAGCAGACGAACTTTTCAAATATGACAATGTCAATGGGTGCATTCGACAAGTCCTTTATATCTAAACTTAAAACCATAACTTTCTCTTAAAATGTTAACTTTTTTATCCTCATATTTTAACTTTAAAGCTTTCTTTGGTATGTTTATTAATTCTTCATTTTAGCATATGATAGTAATTTTTGTTTAATTTTTACTGACTAGTCGATTGCTTATACGAACACCGCACATAAAAATGAGTACCAGCTAGATATTAATGTAATTAAAGCAATTTTTATTTTTCTCATTTGTATTAAATTAATTATGGTATTCCTGTAATACAATTTTATCTTACATTTTAAAAAAATCGTAAATTTTCAGTTGTTGACATTTTTCCCCTCCCTCTTCCTGTTTATTTTTTTTACATAGCATTTGAATAACTTTTCTCAAAATACCGGTACAGTATTTTGACTTCAATCACCCTGAATTAAATCAATACAACAATTATAACTATAACATTAATTTAACTACGTTTATGAGCCGTTGGTTTCGATGAAATTTAATTTTTTGTGTTACTTTGTATTTTTAAAGCCAGAAAACAGGTTATTTTAAATGATTCTGTTGCTGATTCTTGTTGAAAATTACTGAATAGCGTTTTCTTTTATATACCGGTATTATATTAAATGTTATTTAAAGTTGAAAAGTGTTATCATTTTGAAAATGCAGACACTGCAAATTCGAAAGTAAAATGTACCAAGCGTCTGAATGTCGCCGTGAAGTTAATCCAGTTAGTCGATGGAATTTTAAGTGGAATTTCACGTTGAAAAGTCATAAATTAAGGTGAAAATTGTGCTGCGAATAGACTTCATCTTATTGCATAGCGAAATTATGACTAAACCAATTTTAAATTTAGTCTTTTAAACCCAAAACAGTGCCAAATTAATTAAAAGGGCAAATCTTTTTATTTTTGTAATGTTTGCTTTGCATTTACTGGGATAATTGCCAGATGAAAAAAAAATGTGGTACACGCCATGTACTGCAGTGTACAGTATGCTCATTGCTCAGCATCTACCTTTTCTTTCTATTTTTTTTTTCTTTTAAGACAAGATAAGGGAACGTTTCTTGTGCTCACCAAAAGAATTGCGACAAAGCAAAGAGCAGGAGGAATTTGTACTTGGCAATGGAATCAGGCACATGACGGCTTATTTAAAAAGCTGCATAACATTATCACAACAAATTTTTTAATAAATGAACACTTACTGTACAAAGCTAAAATTAATTGAGTGATGCACAGTAATTGTTGTTGAAGGTCTTTATTGTGTTTACAACATTGTTTACGATTTTTCACTAATATCCGACCATACCAATGCAGGTCTATTCACTTTCAGTAACTCATTTCCATGATAAGCCAAAACAAATATATTTCCAACATATTTTAATATTAAAACAGTAAAGAATATACAAATGTGTTCATGTGATAATTTTTTCTAATACAATATAAAGATAATAGAGACTCAAGCAGTGCGTAATTCATTATGACGCAATCCCAATCTTCAAATTTAATTTAATTCACTAAGTAAAGTACACTAAATTAAATTTTAATTAGTGTAATTAAATCAACATCATGTTGGCAGATATTTTCAATTGTTTCTTTTTTTTGGTTTTTATTATAATTAAGTTGTCTTATTAACATCATCTTTTAAAAATATAAGAAATTAATTTATTTTTTAATATACTGATAATACCGTACAGTGTAATTAAGTTTGCTTTGAGTAAACTACGTGTAGTGTTTTTTTTATGTTTATTTTATTTTTTTTTTTTTTGCTAAAAAATGTGACTTCGTGTGGCACATTTAAGGGAAACACAGCAGATGTAACTTTTCCATTCCTTTTGAAATTCCTGGGAATTTCGTTGACTGAAAATACCATATTTAGGATGCCCTCGTAATGTTGTGTGTGTTTTTTTCATGGTGGAATTGCAGTTTCCGCTTTCTTGTTATAATAACTTACAAGTATATCTTAAAACTTATAACAACTTAAAAATTAATAATTTCAGCACATGATAAACTTTTTCTTTATTTAATGTTTGACATGTACAGCAGGTGGTCTTGTTTTTAAATCTCGTAGCTAAGAATGCTTTAGTACTTCAGTTAATTTAAGTTCTTCTTACTGTTTTCTAAATTTACGTGTAGTTACTAAAATTACAACTGCTGAACGATTAACGGTTGTGCTGATTTTGCCAATTTCAAGCATTGTTTATTTGTGTTACTACTTTATGATGAAAATGAGGTCAAATTGCTGCATCTTTATCAATTTCATCATTTATTTACCAAATATTATTCTTGAAATATTTACATACATGCTCGTTTACTCCTGTGTTTCTATGATAAAAATTTGGCAGCTTTGCCAAACAAAATTATTTTGACGTTGCCAACAAATTCCATCAGTTTAACAAAATAAATTAAGCATCATAAATATAAACAAATAAAAGTAATTAAACAACAATTCATTTGATTTACCGTACCATCGTTAATAGCATTTCAACTGAACAATACATATTCGATCACATTTCATTTGGCAGTTGTTAGTTTATTGCCAAAAAAAAGAATTTAATTAACGTTCTTTGATTTTAATGTTAAATCATTAAAATTACAATACAATTATGACAATTACAAGCCCGATACAAATATTTACAGTATCATTTTATTAAATATACACGTGTAAGACACATTAAAACATTTATATCATGAATTACATGGCATTGTTAAATTTAACTCCTGCGAAAATAAAATGCTTTAAGTTGATATAACTACGTTGAATGTTTCATATTAAAAAATAAATTGTAATACAATTTGATCAATATAATTTCTTGATGCATTGTGATATAGTTAATCAAGTCTATGCCCATAAAATAAGCCACAAAAACTTGAGCACTTTGCAACACTAAAAAAATTAATAATTTTTCAATTGTCATTATTATTCAATCTAAATCTACTTGATCTGCTGCGTGACAATTGAATTTCCTGTATTTCGATAATTATTTTAATGTAGCACTAATTATACTTGCAATATGACTTAATAGCATTTGCTCATTGATATGTCCTTGACTACTTTACTAAAAGTATTATGTAATTTTAGGTACATTATCATTATTTCTAACTATCAAGTTAACTTCCGAGTATACTGGTTTTAATTTATTGTTTTTATTCGTCCATTTAGTAGTAGATAACAAACTCTAAAATCAGCTTATTAACATTTTCAAAATTTGCTGATTTCCTTTTATGATTATTTTTTTTAAAAAACTGGCTTTTCAATATATTCATGTAAAGCTGTTTTTCCGAAATTATTAAATTTTAAAGCTGACAACTATAAAGTACTACAATGTTGAAATTTTAAGATTTCATGAGTACAACGTTTTTAAATTGTTGACTTGTGTGACGGTGCAAATGTTTTATTTATGAAAGTTTTAAATTTATAATTTTTTTCCCATAATTTTAAGGCCTTTGTTTCCCAACTTTAACGCAACTAACTTTCGACACAACAGGAGTTGAATTTCCACCCATGAAAGTTACAAAATTTTTGTAATCGTTTGCATAAACCTCCGGAATCATTCCCAAATCTGTCGGCAATAATCTCACCGTTTCCCGGCCACCGAAAAGCTTCCTTTCGTACTCAATCAGCTGTCGAAAAAATCCATTGTTAGGTCTTACAATCGGTCTTCTATCTTTGACGTGATGATACGCTTGAATTAAGGACATTTTCTGATATTTCATTAAATATGCCATACACAACGACGCTGACCTACTAACACCCGCCACGCAATGGACGAGAGTTTTTCCACCACAAAGTCGAACGGAATTAATTTTATCGGCGATCTCGTCGAAATGAAATGCGATGTTAGATGTTGGCGAATCGTCGATGGCTACACGGACGTAATCCAATGTTGGAATTAACATTAAGTTATTTGGCAATTCAATCGTGGCGTTAACGACGCATGTAATTCCATATTTTTTAATGGTGCCTACATCGACTGCTTTCGCTGCACATAAATACAGGTGGTCGGTTATTTCAGCGACTTGCGTTAATATTGATAAATGTCTGTTAAACATTTCCAGTTCTAATTTAAGCGGGGTCTTCGATTTACCTGATTAACCATCATACAGTTAGATTAAAATGATTAAAATTATAAAAGCAGAATGCAGATTACTTACGATGCGAACTCGACTCCTTGCGCTTAATAAAAATCTTGGTAAAATTCGCCGTTGTGGATGCGCTTTTGTCGGCAGAGCGAGTAGAACGTTTCCCTTCTCTTTCAAATCAACAACCACCAAACGCGAGACTGTCGTTTGTGTTAACTTGAAACTCAAATAATGTCCCAAAGGAATTTTTGAATTCTTTCCAAAAAAAGGTTTTTTTTTTGTTTACATAGAATGATTTTCCTGTTTCCTTTACGTGAGAAAATTCCCTTGTACACGTGTTCCAAAACAACGTACTCAATACACTAAATTTTCTAATGCAGGAATTTTATTATATTGACCATAATAGACGACGTAATTTATTCCGCTCGATGCTAATTGTAAATCAATAAAGTATCAAAACGTACACGGTTGTCCTTGACAAATCAAGCCGAGCCACCTTGTTTTATTTTGTACAGCTTCCTGCGCTAGACTTTAAACACAGATTTATTGAACACAATGTTTGTGTTGCTTTTACGTAACGCATTTTCCAAGCATGACTAATCCTAAAAATTCTCCATGGAGTAAATCAATTGGCAGTAATCAACTACGTGTTTCAGCAAATTTTTCGATAGTTTACTGTTTACAATGTGCATTGTAGTCAATGGAAATATCCCAGAGCAGTGGATTTACATGTAACGTCAACACGATTATTAATAATGCAAAAAAATATTATGACATAATTTTGCAGCTGATTTGCGGTACATAATTTACTGTAGCTACAATAAATATAATTTTTTTAAAAATTAATTACAGTAACTAGAAACTAAATTGCTTGATTATAAAAGTAGGTTATTGCAGTTAATTATTTTGACATTGAAGTTTCTCATATGATTTAAATATTAAATGTAGAAAATTGAAAATATAATCATTATTAATTCTGTACATAATTATATTTTTTATCATGATGAATATAAAAGATTTATTATTTTCAGCTTTAGTAAATCTTTAATGTCGTATTTTGTAAATCTGACAATAATCCTTGAAATTTTTCTGTTGATTTTCAGATCCTGTAATATGATTTCAAGTTTTGAAAGTGGAACTGGTTTTCGACAATCTCGTCTTTAGATTTCCAGTAAGTACAAACAATACCAATTATAAAGATTTAATTAAACGTGGACAAATGATTTGATTAATTTACTGAAATAACAGCGTCCTCAAGAATAAGCTCAAATACCATAAAGTGTTGCTCAGCTGTTCTGGTGTTACAATGGCTGCATTTAAAACGGTTACTCGTCTGAACAGACTGTGTAAGTAAACTTAATCTGAGTAAGTTAACTCATTACGATTCTAGCTGTCATTTTCTTACTATATTATAGTTTTGAACGCAAACATGCCCACCGTAGTTAGAGCCAATAGTAGTGCTGTGAATTATAAATTCGAAACTTTAAAAGTTGAACAACCACATGAATTTGTTTATAACGTGGAACTGAATCGACCTGAAAAATTGAATGCAATGAACGATAAATTATGGAGGTAACAGGATTTTATTTAAAAAATCGAAAAAAACAAGAGGGGGAAAATAAACTTAAATTGGTTGACATTTTAATTTTTGTATTAGAGAAATTGGAGAATGCTTTCGAGCTTTGACTGAGGACGTTAATTGTCGAGCAATAGTATTATCAGGAGCTGGAAAAATATTTTCGTCTGGCAAGTAACTTGTAGGATTTTATTTAATTGTAGTTGACAGTTATAATAGCATTCATTAAAATAATTATGAAGGTTTGGATTTGGTTGCTGCCAGTGGTCTTTTTCAGCAAGCAACCGGCGATGGAGATGTTGCAAGAAAAGCAACATTTTTGAAAAAGCATATTTCGGACTTTCAAGCTTCGTTTACAAGTTTGGAGAAGGTTTGATTACATTTTATCACTATGCTTTTAAAATACAAAGTGCAATCTTTAAATTTAGACTATGAAAATAGATAAACAATCGTTTACACAATGTTATTGGCTTTATTAGTACAACAATTAATTTGATTTATTGGGAATTTTTTTTTACTTTTATTTTGTTTGCATAGTGTCCCAAGCCGGTCATTGGGGCTATTCATGGTGCGTGTATAGGAGCTGGTGTCGATCTTGTAACTGCTTGTGACATTCGTTATTGTACCCAAGATACTTGGTTCCAGATAAAAGTGATAATCATTGACTTCAGTGTTTGTACAACTATAAAAACTTCAATGTTTTTTAGGAGGTAGACGTTGGTTTAGCAGCTGATGTTGGAACTCTTCAAAGACTACCAAAAGTGGTTGGCAATCAAAGTGCTGTCAGAGAATTGGCTTTTACAGCTCGCAAATTAAAAGCAGACGAAGCATTTCAACTCGGGTTAGTGTCTAAAGTTTTTCCCGATAGACCAGCATTGTTAAAGGCAGCCATTGATCTGGCTACGACAATAAGTCAAAAGAGCCCAGTTGCAGTACAAGGAACTAAAATTAATTTGAACTATTCAAGAGATCACACTGTCGATGAGGCACTTGATTACATGGTATGTATCTTCACTCGTTAGTCAGTACTTTATAAATGAGTTATGTCTCGTTAATTAGGCAACCTGGAATATGGCAATGTTACAAACTGAAGATGTGATGAGTGCAGCTGCTGCAGTTCTAAGCAAATCGGATGAACCACCAACTTTTTCCAAGCTTTGAGCAACTATTACAAACATTGTTTTCGTAACACCAAAAGAAGTAAGTACTGTATTAATTAAATCATCACTATTATAAACTAACAAATTAAATACTGTAAAATATTTTTATACTGCCTTCGTTGTGCTAAATGTTTTAACGCGAATATAGAATATTAATGCAATGTTTCTATAATCTGGCAGTATTACATTTCTCTAAAAAAAAATAAATGGATTTTTAAGGCATTTTTAAATTATTGCAACGTTGTATTTTAGTATACAGTGTTAACGGTCTTCAAAATACTCTTAAATTATACGCTAATATTTGATTAAATAATTGGGTGTATAGCCTTCATAAAATAGTGACGAAGGAATGAATTTCAGATTTCTTGGCACTATTTTAGATTTAATTTTTTTTTAATAAATGCGGAAGAGAAATTGTAGCAATATAATCTTGACAATACAAAAATACAGTTATTGAGAATACAAAAATAGCTGATATTTTTTAGTGTACTTTTTCTTTGGCAAATGTTGGACTATGATTAACGGAATCAAGTTTCCATAGCCAATTAACATGGAAAATTTACAGTAAGTATATATTTAAAGACTTCTAGCAAAAAAAGGAGAAATATGTTGTACAATAGTTGATTTCATATTTTATCATTTAGGAAGAAAAATTAGATGCCAATAATTTTTTAGTCATATGAACAACCATGCCATCCATTTCTTTTGTTAAAGTTATTTGGCAACCTAGTCTAGCACTACATAATACAAAGATATGCTTTTAGTTTTTTTTTTATTATTTAATAGATCAATAACTTACTATGGCGAGTCTTCTTCTTTTAACTCAAACATATCATGCTCTTCTTCGGTCACCGGCTTAGGAACTTTTTTGTAATCTTCTGGGGTCATTATAACGAGACAAGTTCCACACGCACATGTTCCGTTACAAATACCTACGAGAAAATGTATTCTTAAGTTTCAAACACTTCATCTGGAAATTCTATAAAATTTTAACCAAAATCTTCCACGAGATTTTCATTTCTATTTGCGGTATCTAATAAAGACTCCCCCACGAAACCTTCCAGATTCAGAGCATCATCTTTTCTCGTTATAATTGTAACTTTGATCCTGAATGTTGGTTCATGGACATTTATGTAATTCGATACGGTAAAGCAAACTAATATGAAGTAAAAATGTAACTGAAATGTTATATTTACTTGCTTCTTTGCTGTTCGTTTGACGATTGAACACTACATTTACGTATTCCATAGAATTGGTTTCTAAGTATATTTGTTTTCAACAACTGGTTAACTTTAAGCAAACCGCCGAGTGCCATGATGCAGAACTATAGTAGATGAGACTTTGCCACCGGTGAAAGACTTGTTGACCAGTGGCCAGCTAGTCAAGTGCATAATATTGTGAATGGACGATTATTTGATTTTCGTAAATGTTTTGTCCTTGAGTTTGTTATACCACGTGATTATTATACAATTTATAATAACGGGATTGGATGGCGTTTATAGGTATCCAGTTGGATGTAACTTGTTGTAGTATATTTTTCGTTAATAACATTACAGTATCCTCTATAATGGCTAAAGGTACTCATGCAGCGAAAATGATTGTTGACCTCTGTACGATACTAATTACATTTTTCAAATTTGATGTAAATTTTTCATTGAAGGTTAATTAATATTTTTTGATTTATTATACAGTAGTGAAGAATATTAATTTAATAAATACTTACATTGGAAAAATAATTACTGATTAAATAATTGTTCAGAAAATCGATTAATAAACCGACGTACTATACAGCTCTCCTAATTTAACAGTTAAAAGTCAGCGTTCAAGGAATTAATTTTAATTAAAATTACCGTATTTTAATTGAAAACAATAGTGATTTCAATTTTTTCTAATATTTGGTACAGTGCGTGCGCTTAATCATTGAAATTTTAATATTGTAGCTATTTTTAAGATGATATACAGTGATAAGTTTTTAATTAAGGTTTTACCAAAGATAAAGTTGGCTGTTAGATCTTTAAATAAGCAGTGAACTTTCTTTTAAATCATGTATAAAATTGAATTATTAACAAAACTTTTAACATTCTGAAAGCTTAAGTCACTATAAATGAATCAATATATTGTAAGCTTAAAGATTAACTTTTTGAAAACAATTTATGCAGTTTTTATAAATAATATTTATGCTATATTTTAATTGTTGCTTATAAAGCAACGTCTGATATTTTCTGATTTATAAATAACAAATTAAATGTGCTATATTAAATAATTTTCAAATACGGTAGTTACTGTATTTTAAAATTGCGGTATTTTGTTAATAAAATAGACTAGTATTATAATTCACCGCTTAATGGCGCTGCAAACATTGGGATAAATGTCATTGAATTTTTCGTGCTTTAAATAAAAGTAATGTAGCTCTTTCACGCTATTTGATAAAATAACGAGATGAATAGGAAAATTTGGTAGCGGCTATAATACTTTGGTAACCGCTTTTAAGCAATTCAACCTCAGGCTCTTTCTGTTATTTAAATATTTTCAAAATGACGGGAAGATCGTTTAGCTTTTAATGAAAAACTATTTAGAGAATCAACTACTTCGACATGTTTAATAATAGTGCAAATCATAGTTGAGACGATCAAACGATGGTGTTACGTTTGAAAACTTTCATTTTTTTCTATTTACAAGATCTCTTATATTTATTGGTATGGATCGCATTCATAGATGCTCATCGGCAATGCTCCCACACTCCGCCGAAAGCACATGAGGTAAACACCGCTTGTCATTTTAACATTTTATTTTCTATAATTTTCGCTAGTTATTTCTGTTAGTAATAATTTGCTCACAGTTAGAAAATCACGTCGAAATGTTAGGTAGACTATTGTTTGCGAATAAGTAAAAAAACCTGACAGCGAATTCCTAAAATGTATAATTATGCCAATCAACGTAAAGGAACGAAAAAAAATTCTATCGTGCAGTATTTTACTGTCGTGATTGAAACTGAATTAGCTAAATTAATTTATTTAAACGAATGTTCACGAAATATTACCGGTATTAGTTTGTTATTAGTTTTCAATGAGGCATTGAACTCTTAAATCTATGGCAACTGTTACATTCCACTCCAGTAAACTTCCGCAGAAGGGCCGTTGTCATACAACAGTCAGGTTAATGGCATCCGAATAATTATTTTTGCAACAGTCGATGCAGTGAGTGGTCCATCTGTTTTTAAATATAAAATGTACAGGAAAAAGGTATAAAAATTGCTTAAATTTGTTAGTGAACCCCTGTGAAAGGATACAGAATCTCTTGTTAAAGGTTACTGTTGAAGGGAGTTCTTCAGTTTTCATTTTTGTAATTCTACCAACTATAAAAATGCAATTATTTTAATTAAAAATGACTTAATCGGTTTTTTATGCGTGTAATATTATGCAAAGGAAAGTTGGTCGAGGTTTAACTTTGTGGTAGAACGAGGAAAATTAATGCTTTTGGTTTTATTTGGGCTTAAATAGCTTAATTTAGATGCTGTAAGCATATCAGTATGTAACTTTCTATGTAAACATCAAGCAATAGATTGTTACTAAAGAAACGAAAGTTTGTATTGTAAAGGAGTTTCTTTTTAATTATCGCTGGAAAAAAAGCTAACATGCTATTTTAAATACAAATATTTATTTCTTAGTGAGCTGTTAATTATACTTTTGAAAGAGATGCAAATTCTGATGGCGTTAAATTCTTGACTGCAATTCTATCTAAAATTATTTTTGAATTACAATTGTCTACATGAATTAGGAAAATTACCTATTTAATAGATTTTTTTTTCTTTTACTGAGTTATAAATGATAAAATTTGAAATGGCAAATGTTATAAATTTCTTGCATGTTTTGTTGTCTTTTGGAAATTATGATGAAATTGAGGATCAGCTTGATGGTTTATTCACATTTTTTTTCTAAGTTTATAGAATTTTGGATGGTTTTTATTAGCAGAGACTGATAATTATTATCGTGCTACAGTTTTTTTAAATCGTGTTTCTTGAATTTAATTAGTAGGGGTTTTTTCCTTTTAATTTTTGAAGGTTATATAAGTTGAGCTCCAACCGAAATACCTACTGTAACTACGGTTAAATGATCTTAAAAATACAATTTCTGTATAACAACGTAAGAGAAATTATTCAGCTAAACTATTGTTTATCTAGTTACAATTACTTACAGTATTTAATACATTAGTTATTATGTGGGCGCATATAACATGGGTTTTACTTGCAAAAAACTTCATAGACAAAACTAGAACCTATTTTAAACAATTGTTTAAACTAAAAGTTAAAGTATATTTGGATGTAAAAATTTAAAAAAAAAGTTTAATGTTGTATATTCTAAAGACAATTGATGAAAACAACATTGTTAATGTTTTTTTTTATCATGTAGTAACAAAATCGGCATTTATCGTATCTTCCAAGACAGCAACAACTTGTAATTATTAAGAAAAAAATGGTTTTTAATACAATGTTTTATTGCGTTTCAAGGCAATAGTAGCATAGCAACATTTGTCGAAAGCTGTTTATATTATTTTGATAAAATATTAACTTACAGTTTAGCATGCAGAGCTCGACTGTTGTTGCAAACGAGCATCATTAACCGCTATTGCATGTGCTGACTTTGCATTTTAAATTGCACTTGATGATATAACCGTTTTGAATTAAAATCGTGATTCATGTATAAAAATTCTGACGACATAAAACGTGAAATGCATCTCGATTACAGAAGTTTACTATATAAATCAATTTTTTTTTGTTTTCTTCCATTACGATTATGTCATATATTCAACCAAAATTTATTTTTGCAGTTACATAAATTAGATGCTAATAATTGGTAACATTGTTGATAGAAACCTAAACTTTGGACTTTGCTTTTGATTTGTAAACTTGACTTATCAAACTAATTACATTCATTCAAGTGAGACAAATGTTAAGAGAAATAATTACAGAACAGAATATTTGATTTACTGGCTAAATCATGCGTTAAATTTGTTAAAAGCACTTTGCCGTAATCAAATAGTATAAACTACCAAGTAAAACCAACAAAATTGAGGAAATACATAATTTTAGTTTTGCTGCGGTATTATTTGTACATTATAATGTTTGTGAGGTAAATGAACTTAAAAAAATCCAATTACTTCAACCGGTCAAGAACAAAACATCAATCAGTACCAATTAAGCACTGAAAACAAATAAAACTACAAAAACTAAAATTGTTATTACGTTATGATCCAGTTTTTAAATTACTGAGCGTTCTCTAATTTGATGAATCCTCACTAAAATAGTTTTATAGTGTTATAAACGGTTACGTGACTAATTTAAGCTGATTTATTATCTAATGAAAAATTATTTAAAGTAAACAATAATATCAGAAAAAGAATTTAATTAAAAAGTTAATGCTGCATAGGAGAATGCTTTTAATCTTGTAAAATTTTGTTTGACAATATATTTCCTCTCTTTTTATTAAATATTTTAAGTTACACGGTACACTGTTTAATATTTGAATGTTGATAACACTTTGTTGGTGGTACTATACCGTATCTATTTTTCCGGTTAAATCAAACAATTGCAGTATCGGTTTCCGTTTTTTTATTTTGTTCATAAATTTGAGTTTTTCTTTGTTGGTATTATCATTGATGGGTTTTCTATTTAATTTAAACAGGTGATTCACCATGTTCATTTGGAACCATTTCACGTCATTAGAAAACGAAGTGCTGATCAACCGTTAAGAGTTTATTTATATTATGATAAAAGTGTAGCTAGTCTGTCAAAAGATAAATATGATTTAATAAATGTAAGTTTTGAAATTTAAGAAATTTGTCATTAAATTTGTATTAATTATAAGATTTTCTTAGAACCGCGTTTTACCTGATGCAGTGAAATATTGGGAACAAACATTAATGTTACGCCCTAATAACAAACCAATTCGTCTAAATCGGTTTTTACATATTATATGCATTGTTAATTTATTAATACTTTAATTACTTGTTCTCATTTTAGGAGATGTAAAACTGATTCAGTGTTTCATCGAGCTAATAGTCCTTATGCGTATTGTGTGGATGGATGTAATGATGTTACAATGTGTGGAGAGGTTGAAATCCCTGAGCAACATTTAGAAGTAAATTTTGTATTTTATCCAGTTTAAATTTAAAGCAAAATCGTTGATTAATTTATGTTTATTTTAGGTTTGTCGGGCGTGCAATTCTCAGGGAGAAAATTGCCGTGAATTAAGTAAAAATCCTCCTGGTCCGGGCATTGAAAATTCAGATTTTGTATTTTATATATCTGCTTTAAATACTAGTCGTTGTAATAAGAAAAATGTTGTTGCTTATGCAGCACATTGTCAACAGGAAGCCGCTTTTGATAGGCAAGAAAACCGTGACAATTTCATCTTGCTCTTTCATTAACTAGTTTGCTCAACAGGCCAATTGCAGGTCATGTCAATTTATGTCCTGATTCAATCTCGATGACACCTCAAGAACTAATTACGCTCATCTCAACAGTAAAACACGAAATGCTTCATGCACTGGTTTGTATTTTATTTAATTAAAATATTTAATAGAAACATTAACTCAGTCATCGTAAATAATCAATTTCGTGCTTTTTTAAAATTTAAATTGATACTTGTTGATCCAATTAATTGTTTGCTCTACTTGAAAATTTAATTTAAATGTTTTTATTCTGCAGGGATTTTCAGTGAGTTTGTATGCTTTTTATCGTGATAAAAATGGAAAACCATTGACAGAACGTACAGCCAATGGAAAACCACCTTTAAATGAAAGGTTTTGTCATTTATTACTAGATAGTAGTAATGAATTTTATGTGAAAATATTCAATTTAGTGATGGTCTATATCAGTGGAATGATCGAGTAATAAAACGAATTGAGCGAAAAAATTGGAAAGTGCATAACAAAGTCATTTCTCATCCTGTTCAACTTGTAGTTACCCCTAGAGTAATTGTAAGTCTTTCTTACAGTACATTATATTTGAATTTAATCATGATTGCTATAGGAGGAAACGCAAAGACATTTCAGTTGTCCTTATGTTGAAGGAGCTGAATTAGAAAATCAAGGTGGAGAAGGAACTGCTTTAACTCATTGGGAAAAACGAATTTTTGAGGTTAGCTATCTTTTGTTTATAAATAGCAATGAAATTTTAAAATATTGTTATATTAAAGAATGAAGCCATGACTGGAACTCACACGCAGAACCCGGTATATTCTAGAATTACTTTAGCGTTAATGGAAGACACTGGATGGTACACACCTAATTATACTTTGGCAGAAGAATTGATGTGGGGCCGTAATTTAGGCTGTGATTTTATTATGAAAAGTTGCAAGGATTGGATTGATACAAAAATAGAAAGGTAGTATTTCTAGAAATTAAAAAGTAATGTTTTTATATACTGGTATCACAAAAGTGGTTTCTTTAAAATGTGTTGCGATTTTTGAAATTAATTTGTCATAGTTGTACAATATTTAATATAATTTAATTTGTTGAATGTTAAATGTTAATGAATTAATGTTGGCGGTTGTTTACTTGTAGTTTTTTTTTAAATCTCCAGCTTGAAAAATTTTGATTCATCAAGGCATGCAAGATAATTTATCAATAATACAGCTGTCAAGAGTTTGAGAAAAAAACATTTTAGTACAACGACTGTCATTATTTAAAAGATTAACTTCTACCATTCAAAAATGACAGATGTGTCCTTCATTTATAAACTTGACAACTTTATGAATGTGTCATATACATAACCGTATTGCGGTATATGTTATTTTTTAACATACTGATGTATGACGAAATTTAGTTTGGCAGTGGAGCTTAATGACTTAATGGTTGAGTAACTATGGCAAGGATGAAAGGAAACTGAATGTACTTCACTAATGCTTTATCGTCATTTGTTTTTTTTTTTTTTTTTTTTTTAGGAAAGAAAGAATTGATCCATTTTGTAAAAATGTAAAAAGAGATCCACCCCATACTGAGTGCACGTATCATAGACGAGCAGTGGCTCTTTGTAACTTAGTCGAATATAATAACGAGCTTCCACCACACTATCAGGTGCACTAACGATTCATGATCATATATTATGTGAATTACTAATATTTGGGTTAGAATTTTGATAGCATTCAAGGTGTTCCAAATGAGAAAGTTGGATGGTATGGCGGATCAGTCGATTTGGCTGATTTCTGTCCATATTTACAGGAATTTACGTGGAAAGCTCAAAATGATGATAGACCATCACGAGGATCGCAGTGCCAGTTTGAAGAAAACAATCCCAGTATGTTATTCCTTTTTTGTTTTTTCTTTTGATTTTTCTTGACTCATTGTACACAAATTACTTGTTTTCGATCTAATGTTAATTATTACACGTTGTTGTGTCGAATTTGTGTTTCAAACTAATGTTCAGTAATTGTTTTTTCTTGAACTAACTTTACATTTTTTGTATGGGAACATTAATATGATTGCAACAACATTGTTATTTTGAGTTTAATTTTGAAGGATATTTGTTTTGCATACAGTTGTTAATAGGTAATGACTCTACAATGCTTATTTAAATTTATTTACTATTCATTGAAAAGTTGCACTTTTTATGGTAGCTTGCATCATTGTTGTGCTGTACTGTTTTTTAATTATTGTTGGTCAGCTATGTATTATACTGTATGTTTTGCATCTAGGGGTTGCTCAGAATTTTGCTTTGGAGAATTATGGTGCAACATCGAGATGTTTTGATCATGGTCCAAAAATGTGGGAGGAAATTAGCTGTACACAACATAAAGTTTGGCAACATTGGGGTAGTGGTTGTTACGAGGTATATCAAGCATTTTAAATACTTTATTATTTAATTCTAATTTAATGTGATTTCTGTTTATGTTTAAAAGACTATTTGTTCTGAAGGACGTCTACATGTAAAAGTATTAGATTATAATTATACATGTTATCAAAGTAAGCAGCTCCTTCATATTCAACTGTCTTATGGAGATTCATTGCACATTGGCTCTATTAGATGTCCATCATGTGATGAAATCTGTGGGGTAAGTTTGAGATAACTTGTATCAAATCGATTATGTGGCGTAACAATAGAATTTAGAGTGCATTTGAACATAAAAATAAATTGAACACTTGGCCTTGAATTTTGATGCATTAAGATTTCATCATACAACTCTGAAAAAGGGTTAAAAATTGAAATATTGCAAATTCGTGCATTGAACTGGAAAGCATTGTATGAAATAATTTCAATTATGCTTATATTTTATATATTTAATGACTAGCATAAATAAGTTTACCGTCAAGTCATCTATGTACAGTATGCTGAATGTTTTATGATTCCAGACTTTGAAATATCATACTTCTTGACTCTTAAATAACTCCTATTAATTCTTTAATTTGTATATTTAAACACTTAAGAATTATTTGTAACCTAACCATTTGAAAAGTTAACATTTTAACTCTAGTGTATTTAAGTCGGCCAATGAATCAGATATTTTTGTTATTGTTATGCTAAAAACTTAAAAGATGACACTATGGTTGTTAAAAACTGGTTTATGACATCTTTTTTTAAAAAATTTATTAATTATAGGATACTGGAATGAAATGTTTGGCAGAAGAAATGTCAACTGTTAGCCCAAAATATCATCAGGATCCATTCCCATGTGCTGGTCATCGTATGAAAGCAAATTTAACATCCTTCACTTTGGGTATCTTAGCTATTTATTATGTCATGAATAAATTTTATTCTTGACAATCTTTATTAGCCAGTTTTTAAGTGAAGTGAATCAGACAGTTGAAACAACTGTTTAACTTTAACAGTATGTTTTTATACTGAATAATTAAGGTTTTTTGTGCTGTTTGTTTTGAGTGTAAGAGCAAACAATATCAGAGATTAGAAAAAAGTCACGAGTCGGTAATATCAACAAACATTTTTGCGCAGCTCAATGCACTATAGAAAAAAATTAACAAAGGAAAAAATCGAGACACAATAAATTAACTCACTGCTGCTAATTTATTTTTTTGAAATCTAAATATTTATTGAACTAATGAATTGCTAGAAGATTATTCAAATAACTTGTACAATATTTTGGTAAGCAATGTCTTTTTTTTTATTTGGAAATTTTAAGTCTTAATTTAAATTTTTTTTTACAAACAAAAAGCTGTCTTATTTTTATCCGCTGAACAACTTGCTGAAAAGTCAGAACGTGTAAAAAATATTTTTTAAACAATGGAACAACTTTAAAACATATTTTGAAAATGTTAATATTTCTTTAAAACATTTAATAGACATTGCACATTAATATTTGCAATAATTCAGCACTCATTACTGATATTTTGTAATTAAGTTTTTCTTCATCATCTATTCAATGAAAATCGATTGTCTGCTTGTTTTACAGTTCAAAAATTGAAATCAAACAAAATGTATAGTTATTTCGTTAAATATTTTTGGAAATCTGGTTATCTGAAAATAAGAAAAAAATTAATCAAATAAAAAACGATTTTATAAAGCTGATTTTAAAAGGTTGAAATACGGCGGTCTTTTTATATTTCGAGCAGACGACATTCGGCCTTGGATATCAAAACAAATTAACAAGCAAATTTTAAAATTAAAAATCACCTGATTGAATCTGTTCGGTTAAAGTTTGAAAGACTGATCTAAAGAATGAAAAGTCAAGGTTAATTTTAATTGATATATTGATTTTTTTTTAAAAGAAAATTACTTTTATTAGGTTTGACCTGAGGTTGACATTAGAAATTTAGAATAATGGCGAGTACAGCTCGAAGTAAGTGTATCGATTAAAGAATTAAAATTCTTAAGTTAGTAGTAAATTAATTATTAATAAATTCTTCATGGTATTGTAATATAGAATTTACTTTGGCTGTAATTCAGCAATTTGTTCGTAGCGATAAAAGTGCCAATTTAAAACGAGCTTGTGAATTGCTAGAAGAGGCCGCTAAAAATGGAAGCAAAATTGCAACTTTACCGGTAATAACTTATCATTAGACTATATCGTATCTAATTTTATAGTTAGCTTAAGATATTTATATTAATAGGAATGTTTTAATTCTCCTTATGGAGTCCAACACTTTGCCAATTTTGCTGAAACTATTCCGGGTGGAGAAACAACAACCACAATGTCAAATATGGCTAAAAAGCTGGGGATTTACATCATAGGAGGCATATAAGATTTGGATTAAATACACTGAAATGTTGTATTAAAATAAGTATTTATTTTAAGGGTCCATTCCTGAAACACGTGATGGAAAATTGTATAACACTTGCACAGTGTATGGACCTGACGGATCCTTGGTGGCCAAATTTAGCAAAGTAATTACAGTATTTTAAATTTCAGTCAAACGCATTCTTTATGAAATCCCTTATGTAATCACGGTTTACCAGTTGACTTAAATATTATATAATCGATTTCTATTTTAGTAACAATGTAGTTTAGTACATTTAAAACAATTTGTCAGGTAAATTATAAACGCATGCGAACTATGCAGAAAATAGTGTACAAGCTTTCTCCAAAAAATGTCAATTAGCACAATGTGTTTTACACGTTTAAACATGGAAATATGTTTGCGAAACTGGTTTATAAGGATGCAAATCCTGCTGTGACTGTCTAGACTGCAAAAATATTTAAAAATACTTTGGCAAATTTTTACGATTTAACTATAAAATGCTAAAAGCAAAAGTAATTTATAAGGGAAAGGAAACGTTAAACAAGTGCTATATCGGTAAAACGGTTGAATCTGAAAATAGTTGAAATTGAGTAGACAGTACAATGATTATGAACCTCGCATACCATTCTAATGATTAATCTTATTTTGTAGATGCATCTTTTTGATATTGATATTCCTGGAAAAATAACTTTTAAGGAGAGCAGCGTTTTGTCTGCTGGAAGCAATTTTGTCACATTTCAAACACGTAAATAGAATTTTAACTTGTTAAATTTAACTTTTAAGTTTAAAAAGACATCGTTATGTTTTTTTTAGCATATTGTAAAATCGGACTTGGAATTTGTTATGATTTGAGATTTCCTGAATTAGCCCAGATTTATGCAAAATCAGGTGCTGTATACATAATTGAGTCACGCTTGGGTGTCAGGCACCAATAACTAAATTTATATTTGAAAATTCATTTTAGGCTGTGAGTTAATCGTTTACCCTGGTGCATTTAACATGACAACTGGTCCATTACATTGGGATCTTCTACTAAGATCAAGAGCTAATGATAATCAGCTGTTTATTGCTGGAGTTGCGCCAGCAAGAGATGAAAATGCTGGCTATGTTGCTTGGGGACACAGTTCAGTCATTGATCCATGGTAAAAGGAATTATGATTTGTTTTGAGGGTTATTAAAAACTTTTGAGAAATTTAATGATAAATTTTTACATAATGCACGATCCATCTAAAGTTACATTAAATTTGATTGTATGAACCATTGCATCTAAAAATATTAACTAGAAAGATTGGCGTCATTTATATTTAATGAATTTAATGCACGATTTCAAAAGCAAGGGTTTAGATATTTGAGAATCCAAACTAATCAATATCGAATTGCTTCAGTCATCCTTATTAATTTGATATATTTTTTAAGTTTAGTTGAAATCTTTTAATAGAATGATTGATGATTTTGATTTTATTTTGCAGGGGTAAAGTAATCGGGAAACTCGATGAAAAAGAAAGCATTCTCTATACAGAAATTGGTAAGTATTACTCTATATGTTTATTAACCATTTTGATGAAACACATATTGTTTAGTTATCTATCTCTATGGTTTTTGATTAAAATACAAAGATTAATCAGGGTTTAGTTTTAGACGTCTGGTCACTGGTGATATTTAATGTTGTATTAATAGAAAGTCAACCTAAATTTCATTGAAACAAAACAGCTGGTTTCATTATGCATCTAAAAATTTAAAATTTTTTTATCGCTGTTAATTATTATAAACAAGCTTAATACGGCTTTTATATCTAACAAAATTTTAAAATTAATATAGCTGAAAGCTAAATTACTGTATAGAAAGATCTTAAAATGGATAAAAACAAAAGTAATTATAAATTAAAAATGAATTGGCAGGTTGACATGTATTTTTATTTACAAAAGATAGCTGTGATTACTTTATCATTGACAACTGAAATTAATTTATCAAGCTTTATACATTAAGCAAATCATCAATTTAATTGATACTGTTCAAGCAAAATGTTCCGACTAGGTTCAGATTATTATTTTCCACAAATGACTAATACTCATTACAGTTAATAAGTTTGAGGACAAATTAAACTAATTTGCCATGTTTCCTATTATACAAATTCAAACTAGTTTTTAAATTGCAATTGTTGCAATCCAATTCCGGATATCGTTCGTTTGAATCAGTTATTACAGTACACAGTGTCAAATGAATTTGAAACAATAAATTCTACGGTATTGTTATATTTTATTTGTTAATTACAGATCTGGATGAAGTAAAAGCAGCAAGGTCGCAAATTCCAGTTTCATTTCAAAAGCGAATTGACATTTACAAGATAGAAAATTTGAAAAGCGTTGACTAGATTTAAAGCGTATTTTTACCGGTACATACAGTATAGCTGAAAGCCATTTATATTCTAATCACGTAAGCAACATACAAATATATTGAAATTTAATTTTTAATTTACGGCCTTAAATTCTTTTTATTCTGGGCAAAATGTTGGATTGAAAATAAAGGGAGGACGGGTACCGTGTTTAGTGTGAAAGGGAGGGGGAAGGGGGGTTGTCTCTAAACTTTTAAAGTGATTTCTTAGGAACGCCTACCTCGTTGCTGACGGGCACAAGCAGGCTGGCCGATCGTGTGTGGATGTGACTGTGGTGTAGCGTTATTAGATTATTATTGGTAAGAGTGAGTTTTTGTAATTCGGATGCTGTGGTTTTTATAAAGTTGTAACCAAGCGGGGATATAGTAATGAAAGAACGGTTATTTCTCAGATGATCATGCGGTTAACAATCGACCAAATGCGGCTTCGTCTCTTGACGTGTCGTCAACACGGTTTTGCATGGTGTAATCGGTCTAATTTGATATGACAAACGCTTCATAATTTTTTTTTGTCAATTAGCACATCTCCTTTTATCCTTTCCATTCAATTTTCACAGAAGATGAATTGATTGAGAATTTTTATCAAATATTTTATCTACGTTTTGGTGCATCATCGTGTGTATGAAATTGACTGGGTTTTTGTTTTAATAATTAAAAGTAAATGAAAATGGACTTAAGAAGGACGACAATTATTTTTAAACAATTAGGAGAAACGTTACTGTTAATATTAATAGTAGTGACATCAATGGGAGATTGTAGTCCCCAATTATTGACAAGAAATGCCAACTTACCGGTAAGAAACATTAATGTTTTAATTTTATGCTGAACTTTGTTTTAATGAGTTTCAAAGCATACAGTAAAATGATATCAATCATTTACACAATTTTACTGTGTATTTTATACACAAAACTAAACTCCAAGATCAAGTATATTTGTCCTTGCAAAAATTTAAAAGAATATTTCTAGTCAACTAAATATTTGTTTATAAAATAGACATATGTATTTAAATTACAGCCATAAATTGTTTAATAATAATTTAATTTATAGTTATCCAATTGTTTACGTAATAAACACGTTGACAATTTTATTACCAGCTACTTAACGCATTGTAAATCCATTGTTTTACTTTTGTGTTATTTGGACATTTTTCGACACTTTCTGTGTTATTTTTGATGATTTTTGCCAAATTTTTACAGATATTTACGACAATTGAATCAAGTTCAATGCTTTTGTTGCATAATAAACCTTATTATAATGTCTGTCCGAGTTCCAGACATTAAGATTGCATTATCTCTACTATAGACTCCGTTTCACATTTCAAATTAACTTATATTGCAATTAACATTTTTGACCGTTACTTGATTGCATAATACACAACCGTCAGCAAAGCTGTTGAATTTGACATTTAAAATACTATTTAAAAAGTCAAGATTTCTATCTGTCAAATGTTACAGTCCCATATTATAATCGAAAGTGTCTTGTGTTATTATTTTTTTATCTTTATTATAAATTGGCGTTGCAATGTTAGTTGTGAAGTGTTATACGAGAGCGATAGACGAGTTAATTAGATATTTCGATAGTTAGCAGTTTAAATTTAGCAATTGAATTAAAATGACAAGTAGTAGAATGACCACTTAACCACATTTTTTTAAACAGCTATTTGTTAAACGAGCCCACTGACCGTCCACACAACAAATTTTGAGTTATTCTGTCCTTTGCGTCACTGCTTTTTGGCTTGGCGCCATGCAAACTATTATAATCTGTATCTCTTCAAATTATTATTCTGGCTATAAAGGAAATGTACATGTACTTTTATTATCAAACTCTGATCAGCTTTTGTTAATGATTTTATTATATTTTTTGAACAATTCTTTTTGCACATCGATTTTTTTTATTTATATTTTAAATTGACGATTAATTTATTGCAGACATTTAATACATCTCAATCGCATTGATATGTTTATACATTTTGATAACATTTTGTTTATGGTAAATTCATTTACCATGGCGGCCAACCTGTCGCCAACTTTAAGACGTCTTGGCGTCGTTCAGAGTGTGAGAGCTTTGAAATTGTTTGCATTTTTTTGCAAACAAAATTCTTGTAATTTTATCGTCGAATTTTTTTTTTAAACTGAGAAGCATAATTAAAAAAATGGCTAAAAGGGTGTCTGTTAATTTATATTTAATTGCAGTAGTGTGTCATTATATTTTACTATGTGCAAATATCCTCTTAATTTGTGTAACTAAGTTAATTATGCAGTATACTCAGTTAAGAAAGGCGACAAACATCTTAAATTTCAACTAAGTTAGCATTCAGACAGCTTTATAAAGTGGAAATTATGTTGTTTGAAAACGTTTTATTCTGCAGCAATTTATTTTAGTTTTATGAGGATTTGTTTACATTTAGTTGATAGACAAGTTTGCATGGGTGTTGGTGGAACTTGCAGTACATTTGTCTGAGCCATTATGAATATCATAATTGGCTCGTAAGTTACGTTAAGTTTTAGATAAACGTGCAGTTCATACTTTTTTTTTTTCAAATGTAAAATTTGTTGAAAATTATCGTAATTAATTTATTGTAATGTCATTAGCTAATGTTTCACACTTTTACTGACAACCTTAAAAAATGCTTACTAATTAATGGCATCATAAAAAAAGCAGTACTTTCATTTTATTTTTAAACGTGTCGCAGGTTTTACTTTTTTAGCCAAAATGATTAATTTGCTTGTTGAATATAATAAAAGGAATGTGCTTAGTATACATGATTTGTCAAATTTAAATGTGGGTTATAAATACTGTATAATTGGTGAAAATACATAACTATTTATTGAGCATATTTACCGATTTTTGTTGGGCTTAATTGTTACTATGTTGTAAAGTGGTTTTTCAATTTTTTGCTAATTTGTTTATGCTTGAAAAACTAGATTTTAAAATTTGATATTATCATGCTTATGTTAAAGCCAAATTAAAAGTATTGAATAAGCAAATATCATATGTGACTATATATCAATAATTATGGCTAAACATTTTTCTTAATTTTGATATTCAACATTTTTCTTCATCTTTAATCGTATTTAAGATATTTTAAATGGGTTTCAAATATTAACGAAATTAACTTACATGACATATTACAAACAATAATTGTTTATTTATTCGCAATGCATCGTAACTTATGTAGAAGTTGCTTTAAATTTTAAAATGTTTTGACCTCAAACATAAGTTGTTTATAAATTCGTCTTAGCTGAATATAGTTTATTTCTTTTTGACAAATATTTACGTTTAATGTGATGATTGTTGTCAAAATATTAAATCATTGTTTGAATTATTTTTATGTAGTTAATTTGCTTGTGCATCATTCTGCAAATTCATTTGAGAGAATTCTTTAAGTAAATTTCTTAACGGTACTTAAGACTTTGTACGAAACAATGGTTATTGTTATAGTTAATTATGCAAGGTCAGGATAATTTATTTTTTTAGTTTCAAGTCAAAGTGGACACCCTACAATTTATTTAATTTTTTTTATAGAAATGTCTTTTATGTGCTGTACACAAATGCTATAATGTGTGTGGGCGAGGGGTTGAAAGAAGTTGAACATTTAACTTCCTGTTTCATTTGAAAATTGTACATCATCGTTATTCGTTTGCTTGATATACGGTATGAGCATTTAACTTATCAGTCAAAAAAATTTTTAAAAAATTATTTTTTTTTTGTTATTTTCAAGGGGAACTGCAATCAGCAAATACAAGCTAACGTTAATACCTTCAGGTTATAACCAAGAAAAAAAAAATATTCATATTTCAAATTTAACGAGCTGAAAGCATTGGGAAATTGTTTTTATAATAATGAAATAACTGGCTTTCTGTTTATCTATATCTTGTATATCTTTGTGTGTATGTGTGTTGAAAGCATAAAAAAACCGGTTGCACATGTAAATGACGACACGTGACACTATCAGCGCCATCTGCAATTGTATTAAGCTTCATAAGAACATGAAACTTTTGCTACTGTTTGGAAAATAAGAGATAAAAAATACCGCTTTATAATAGACTGTAATAATATACAGTGTACTTTTATTGCAAATTGAATTTCATTGGAACTAACTGACTTTGAAATACTCTATTAAGATTATAGAACGATAGACTGGGTTAAATTTAGAGCAAATAAAGCAGTATGCAACATTTAATGCTCTATAAATGAAATTAAATCTCATTTCAATTAAGGTTTATGATATGGTGATAAAGTAAAGTAACCAAAATTAGCGAAAACACTTGAAAACGTGTGTAAAGATTTAATAGTATTAGCCTATCAATTTTAAACATAATTTTAAAGTCACAACAAGGGCCTTGTTTTACCTTGTTTTTCTATTTATTTGTAATACATTTTTATTTCATATTAGTACTTAAATTATTATGTATTTGAACTAATGTTTTACTTTGAATTGACTCATTTTTACAAATTTTAGTCTTTAAATTTTTGGATGTTTTGCTCAGTCTTGTACGACAAGTTTTTTTGGAAGTTTTTGTAAAATTATAAGCGATTTGTCTAACTTTTAGTTTTTAAATCTTGGTAAATTTTTTGCATTTTTGTTAATACTATACATTTTAAAACAGCAATTTTTTGTTTGCAATTGCGTTAATAGTTTTATGGTACCGTTATTGCTTGGTAGAGTATCACTAACTTAACTTGGTAGTTATCGCTGACACAGTGCTTTAAATTTATTCTCAGGATTGTGGAAGCCGTTAAAATGTTTATAAATTAAGTGAGCTATTTGGAATTTATAAATTTAGTCAGGAAATGACTATTTGCCCCATATAAATTGTTTAGCTTTTGATTTTCAACCGAGTTTTTGATTTTGCTTGACAGTTGAGCTCCAAAGGGAGAATTTGATGTTAAATTAATGAGCTTAAGAAAGGGGCGCAGATTAAATTACAACATGGGTTTTACTTTACATTTTTATTATTTTCTCCCCTCCTTACTTTTCTGCTTGTTTAGTGAAAATATTTCTTGGGGGTTAGAAACATAAATGGGTGTAGAAGACAAAACAATTCAAGAAAAAAATTGTCTTCTTTTTAAATCCATAAGCTATATCCTCCCCTCACTATTTATGGCTTATACATGACAAGACTTCCAATTACTCCGCCGCTTTTTAAGTCCATACGGTCATAAAAATACCATTACACACCTACCTACACAGTTAAGAAAAAGATGGACTACTTAACTACGCATGTTCATTGCTAAACCAGCTACTACTTATTCCATTAGCACGTACTGTTCATCTTGTGTCAGACAATTGGCTGATAAAAAAATAATCAACAAGGAATTGTAATAACTACAAGTGTGACTTTACTTAAAAATCAAGATAACCAAGTAAATACTGTCTTGGATGCACTGTAGTTACATGAGAAAATATTAAAAGATGGTCTGATATAAATGAATGAGTCAAAATGTGTCTTTGTCTAAATTAGCAATTGCTTCAATTGTGCCAAAATACGTTACTAAAAATTTAATCACAAATTTAAAATGTTCACAAAAAAAGCGTGAAATTGCCGGTTTATTGCTGAAAAGATCGGTTTATTGCGGCGGCTTCTTTTTATTTTTAGGGGCTTCCAATTGTCAACTGATGACAATTGGCAATCGGTATTTAAATCACGCATTTACTGGCTGATTTTATCACTTGACCTGACAGTAACGGTGTTAACAAAACAATATGAAGATGGATACCGCATTTCGATCTCAGATTGTAGCTTGAGGAACTCTTTAAAGTAGATTCGTAAAACTCTTCAGTAACTTAAATTCCATTTCACCAGTTGAAAACGGGGGATACTGTACAACCACAATACAGTACAGTATTACAATTATTTTTTTATTATTATTAAGTGGCTCATTTAAATAAGTGATTAATCTAGAACGTAGGTCTTTAAGTCTTAATTGTAACTTAATACTTGAGGAATTTATTGGTTATCCTTCAAACTACAATCCAGATAATTCTAGCAGGTAACATTAACTCAAAAGTAAATCCCTAACATTTTGATTTGTATGCTGTTCAACAGTACTTGTGTGGATAAGGATTAAGTTTAACAACTCAGCAATCAAATTTGTATAAAATTTGCTTAAGTATCAGTTAAGCTTTAATGTTTGACCTAAATCTGTTGATCAGACTTGTACTTTTAATGTTGACTGCATAATTGTTTTGTTAAAAACCATGTATTGTAAACTAAATTTCGCCTGTTTTAGTAGTTTTTGTAAACTAAGCCTATAATTTTGCAAAATTATAGTGTAAAAAGTTGGTTTGAAATTTGATACAGTGTTCAAGAGCATGTCAGTTTGTTAAAAGTAATTGATCGGCTTTTTTTTAATTTGCCGCAATCAATGACATATTAAATTTATGGCTATTTAAAAATGGTTGTAGACAAATTAAAATGTGATTAACATAACAACGTCGAGTCCACAAAGGCCAAACATTAATTAGATAGAATATAAATACTAAATCTTTGACCTAATAAAGCATTATTACGTATGATGCAATCATGCAATGTCCATTCTGTATTTAACTTAGCTTTGAATCTTCTGGAACAACTTTCAGTACTATTAGATGTGAAAAACGGTTGTATCAATTCATACAAAATACCTTATTAAGAGTTATTTTTAAGCACTTTTGTGACATTCACCATGTCACTCCCAGTCTCTTTGAAAGCTTAAAAGAAGCTTAAAATTTGGAATGCTGAAAGCATGTTTTCTTGACAATTCCCCACAGTAGCAATACCCATTACAATTACTCAAAAAGCTCTTCTTCCATTGCTGGATTAACTATTATTACTAAATAAAGCATTTTCTCACATTTATAGCAATACGTTACCTGCGAGTATTGTAAGTTGACATTGTAATTCCCATATTTACTAAAATATGCAATTGTACAGTTAGCAATTGTGGTGGCTTATTTTTAACGGGTGTACAAATCGTTGCCACTGTGCTTTGTAAAGTATGCTTTCCTGTGTATTTATTGTAATCATTAAATTTACACTGTTAACATATTGCATTACGGTATAATGCTGCAATTTATTTTGGAAAAAATGGTTAGTACTATACTTTGACGTTACTTGTTTCATCTTGTTTTTTTGAGAAGGCACCATGAAGTGAAAGTTGTTGTGGACTTTAGTCCAAACATGATGCATTTAAAGGAAAAATAAAAAAAAATGCAAAGTACGTCGGGAAGCTGTTCCAATCTGAAGATGAGGTCATGTGTAAAGTTCAATAAACGTGGTTGTTGTGTGAATAGGATCCTTTACATTCTTCCTGGCAGTTGAGTTGACTCATGAGTCTCAAGACTCGTATGGTCCTCCTACCTAAGCTTAGACACAGATGAGTGGGCGACTGGGTTGAATAACAGAACACATTACTGTATAATAATGTCTTGGCAACTATGCTGAGATAAAAATGAGAAACTTCAGTTTCTGGAAAAAATAAGTTTATACAGTATATATGTGTGTAATGTATTTTTTTTATTAATGACTTGTTAAACAAGAAAGTGGCTGACATTTTAACGTCAAGTTTTATTGGTGTGTGTTTGTGCCCCGTTTGTTTAACGTGTCAAAACATAATAAATTAATTGAAGTAGTTTACATACTCTACATGTATGAAGTTATTATACACTGTATGTAAGAGAAAGTGGGATTTCCTGTTTCTTCTTTAAATCTGAGTAGCCTGTTTGAAACTTTGCATCCCTCGCTGTCCTTTAACCAGAAAGAAATTAGAGCATTTTGAAATGTTCCCAGTTGTCGTGGAGACATCCGGTTATTATGCCAACGACTTTCAAAACGGCAACAATTGGATTACAAGTCTTTATGAAATTGTATACATAATTGTTTACATTTCCACCTTTCACATTTTAACACGTCTCAGTTCTGTAAACTACAAAATAATTAAATGATTAATGGAACTTATTCAGAATTAAAATGCAATAGTGGTAGACTGTTAGTGTTAGGACCTATTGTGTCTTGGGTTTTACAGTACCAATACTAAAAAGCTGAGTTTTGAAGCAACAAAAAACTCAATTTTTCATATTTGAGACATTTCATTTGGTTCATTCAGCAAGCTGCACCTTATAACATTGTAATAGTGTAGTAAGTGCTACTTTGGTATCTTGCAGACAATCATTTTTTCATATTACCATAACTTTGTGATATTTTAATCTTTATTAGAAAACTTGCTGTGTGATTATTCTAATGTGAAAAATATTTATTATTTTTTTTTTCAAAGTAGTCAAATTGCAGTTTGTACAGTATATGATTGTTGTCTATTAAGGTTAGTATTGAAATTTGAGCTTAAGTTTTTAGCTCCCAGCTTCTATAAAACGGCCCGTCCGCGTCACTGTGTGTCAATTCCGTGGGGTCACAACAATAATAAGGAAATAATCAGTTTTATTTCCTGCTATTATTTCAACTGTCAAATATTAATGGTAAAATTGGCGCCACTTTGGTTTTATGGTTAGACCACTAGGAAGCAGTGTATTTATTTTTGGTCTTAAAATAGTGACTGGGTGGTACATTTCAACTTCTCTAGATTTCAAATCTTTGATAAAATTCATAAGCTGGTCATGAGGAAAGAATTAATCTTTGTATATTTACATGTATTATTGTGCAACCGTTTTTTTATGGGGATGTTATCGTTTTGAAAAGGAGACTTAATTTTGTATTTGCTATAAGGTGATGAAGTTTAATTTAGTACATAGGAAGCTTGTTATAAATCCTTATAATCAGCATCGATGCATAATTTAGTTTAATAGACGATATTTTGTGAATTTTTCTTAAATTATTAAGTTAATCGAATTTGAAAATAAAATCTCAGCTTGATGTCTGATGTGTAAGTATATGGAAAATGTTCACTGAGGCTAAATCTGATAATTTCAGAGCCAGTTTTTTGTGAAATGTCATTTAATTGTGTTTCGTGCACGCTAAGTTCTCTGAATTATTAAGCCAGGTGGTTTCTTGCATATCTGTGCATTGTCAATTTGCCATATTACACTTGTCTAACTTGAGTGAATCATGAATGCTCATTAAGATAAAATTTAGATTTATTTTAAAGATTATTTTTTTAAAATCATGCAATGGCTTATTGGACTAAGATGTTTAGCATGGTCTCCTCACTGAAGTTTGAAATTAGACTGAGCAATGAAAATTTCTTTATCTAAACACCAAGATGTGTAAAATCTCAAGAACACTGTTGACATAATATGAAGTTAAATGTTCAAAAAATGGTTTCTATTTACGTGTTTACTGTAGTAGTACAGATAAATTGTTTGTGTATTTATTGGTAAGGGTTTAAAAAAATGTTTTAGCAGTACCGGTACTTTATAAACAAATAAGAAGATGCTTCGTAGATTTTGTTTATTTTTTAGCGCCTGTTAATTTTTCTAGGGTAGATGCTTGAAATTAATTCCATGTGTAGTAAACTTTTAGCAGAGAAAAAAGTCGGCTGATCAAAGATTTTTTTCCCCAAACATAAACTTAAACTTTCCGTCTGCAACTCTTTTTTTTTTTAATATTGTTTTTTTTTTTTTTTTTTTTTTTGTTAAGCCACATGTTTAAATCTGGTATTTTTCTTTGCCCTATGTGTGTGGTTACGGGACAGGAGGGGTGATGGGTTTGGTTAGGGTAAATTGGGAAGGTGGTAGAAGACCCCCTATCGTTTGACCCCATGTGACTTATGTCACTCTTGCCACCTATCCTCATATATAATAGGATTAGCAACAACCGGTCTAAAATTTGTCTTAAACTGATTTAAAAAAAAGGCTTTAAGTTTAAGATTTTGAGTTGTGGGGGTGAAACTCTCTGCTTAAAAAACTGAAAGTAGAAAATATCCTTAATTCACGAATTATTGCTTTTTGTACACCTGTAACCATCACCTGGGTCTTTTATTTCATTTTTTTCTTTCATTTTCTTTCATAAGCAGGTGTCCGAAATAATGCCAAATAAAAGTCAGCGTTTTACTATTATTATTATATTTTTTTGTTGTTGTTTTGTGTTTAAACTTGAAAGGTCGTTCATAAACTTCAAAAGGTGAAAGGGCTTCTTCCTATATCTTTTTTTTTTTTAAGTCTATTGTGATTATTTACAAGGTTTGAAAATAATAATAAAGAAATAAGTTTGAGAGCGGTTTTTTTTTTATTTTGGATAGTAGAAGGCGAAAAAGTTGTTAAAAGTTGCACCTGTGCGAATGTCTATGACACTAATCGATTACTTGTAATAAAACCCCCATGTCGTTTAATTTATGCACAGTTGGAGATGGGCAAAAGACTAGGCAATTTGCAAGACCTCATGCGGGAGCATCTTTTTTCTAATGACAGCTGTTTATAAACGGTTAATCACCGTCGATTATAAAGGTTAAATTCAAGTTGAATATTAATACTTTATTAATACGGCTGAATAACTAAAATAACGACACTACTTTTAAGTTTTTTTTACTACGGTATTGCTATTTACGATCCGTATGATAGCGAATATTTTCTACCATCTGAATTTTTTCAATCTAAATTTATTATGTAACAGATACTGTAGGCTACCACAGAACTAAACTCAGCAGACACGTTAATAAAAAAATAAATGTTTTTGAGATAATAATTATGTTTTTCATAGTTAGAAGCTTGGAATTAAATTTCGTTGCTAATGAGTAGATAAGGTGGTTAAGTTTAATTGTATGTTTTTAATTTGCTCTTTAATGCTAGGATTTGATTTTAAGACATAGGATTGGGTTTTTGATTGAAAACACTTAGTACTTGTGATACAATAGTTTAATCTTGTTTTAAACGCTGTAGCATTTAATGTTTTAATAATTTCGAGACGTTAAGACACTATATTGAACTTTTGAGCAACTAATTTTGATTTTCCATTTAATCAATTTTAATTTTTTTTCTTTTGCATTTGCACTTTTTAATTTTTATCATTATTTGGATTTTTAGTGGTTAAGTGATATATTTGATTATGTTTATTAATCTTATTTTTCTTTTAATAGCAAAGGCTTTCCAGCAGTGGGTACAGTGCAAAGTGTCGCGAGTGTTCTCCAACCGAGGAATATCGGCCCATCTGCGGCAGTGATTCACGAACTTACGCTAACGAATGTGAGCTTGAGCGTATAAACTGCGAAGGTTTCAGTGTTCAGCGGCGACATGATGGCAAATGTTCGGCCTCTGCGGCACAAGGACGCTGTTCTTTACAGCGAGCAGATGCAGAGAAAAAATTAAAATTAATAAATTCCAAAACGCATAATGGTGATGTATTGCATGTTCCTCAATGTCAAAAGGATGGGACATTTAATGAGGTACAGTGTCATTCAAGCGCTGAATATTGTTGGTGCGTTAATCCAATTAGTGGACAACTTATTCCTGGCAGCTCTACACTCAGGTGGAGGCGGCCAAAATGCTCTTCTTCTTCTAGCAATCAATTACACACTAGAGACGGTAAAATTCAATTTAAAAATCAAATCAATTGATTGTCATTTATCAGCTAAATTATTACATTAAGTAACACCAAACTTTATTGGGCTTTCATTTTAAGTATTTAATGTTTTAGGTATTTAATTTTGAACGTTGAAAGACATTTCTGTTTACTTTTTTTATTTTTTTTTTTTAAATACTTTTTCCTTGTTTTTATTTTAAGATCAAAACTAAGAAAATTTAAATATATTGTAGACAATTTGTTACAAATTTCAGGATATTTCAGACAATGTATCATTTAAGGTCATTTGAGACAGTTTAATTGGTTAGAATTCTAAAAGAAAAAGAAAAAACCAACAAGTTTAAAACAAATTTTGAACTGTAAACAATTGTATGGGACATTTAATGGTATTACACTTAGTGGCTTAGTTGATAGTTGTCAATGATTGTCTTGATTTATTTACTTTTTATTGATGTGTTTAATGTTTAATATTTAAATTGTATGTAGCGAATACTAGAAGAGGAAGTATAAGCAAAAAACGTCCGGTCAGGCAAGGTAAGTGATGAGGGTATCTTTATGTCCTCCTACACATACACACACAAATGCATTTTAGCTAATTTTTCAATCTCATTTGTCTTATAAAGCTTACGGGGCCATAAAAAAGGGGTTAAGCCCTCTTTCACAACAGTGCACACCCTTAAACAACAATAAAAGTGAACGTTTTATTATTATTGCTTGCTTCAACAACAAAACAGAAAAATAAAATGAAACAAGGTAGTACTGTAGTTTATATACTATGGATTGAAAGCGTCAAAACAATTTTGTATTTGGACTCCACCCACCTCAATTTTAACATATAACTGTACTTAATTGTGTTCATGCAAATCATTTTGAACGATTCTTATGTTACAGGCCAACACAATAATCGTTATAAGATTTCTTTCTGTGATATAAGAAGCGCCCAATATGAAAACAAACAAATAAACAAATTGAGTTTTTGTCTTTACAACTTGTTTGTTTGTATTTGTTATTTTTTTACATTTGATTTGATGCTGATTTAACATTTTAATGTTAAAGAAACTAAATGTGGTATTTGATTTCTTTCTGTACGGAATTATAGTTGTGGTTACTTTTAGTTTGCTTTTTTGTGACAAAAGTTAATGATAATTAATAATTATCGATTGAAACTTTATTTGATCGTTTAGAATGGCTGTCAGTTCGACTTAATTAGTCATTACTGTAAATGTATTCTAAAAGTTGTTTGAACATGCGAGCTCCAAATTCATAGTAAAATGGCGAATGCTAAAGACATTTGTGTGGGTGTCGTTGAATAAATTATGATAGCAATTGTAACCATGGTAATCTAAATATATCGATTTTAATCTTCTGTTTTTATTTACTTTTAGAGTGTCGTAAATCTCAGCAGACATCGTTTAGCCAGAATTTAGTCAAACTTATTGTAAGTGAATATCAGTCGTCAAGCGGAAGTAGTAGGACAGTTGGTGCAGTGACGGAAACGGAGCCACTGGAGAAGAGAGCAGTGGAATGGAAGTTTTCAGTGTTGGACAAAAATAGGAATAGTTGGCTGGAGAAAAAGGAAATGAAATCTCTGAAACGGATAATGAGGAAGATGGTTAAACCAAGTGAATGTGCAAAGGCGTTTACAAAGACTTGTGACACTGATAAAAATAGAAAAATTAGCCAAGGAGAATGGATTGCTTGTCTAGGAAGTGGAATGAACAGTAAGTTGGCCTCCTTAATTCAATTCTAATTTTAAATTAGTATTATTACGATAAACTAACTATTCACAATGTTTACAGGGAATCATGTGCAATAAAAAAACTAATTAGGGTTGCCACATTTATTTGGTTTTCCATAAAAGCTTATTTAAATAAAAAGCTTTTTTGAAAACTTATTAAAGTAGAATTTTAATTTTTTTGTAATTAAGCGTCGACTCTCATATTTCATCATATTTGGCCATTTTTCCATTTTTTTTTAGAAGAATTTGCAAACTTTTAAAACAGTTTTACAAGTCAAATTATTTCCAATTCCTTTTTTTTCAAATTCAGTTTTTTTTTAAAAATGGCAATCGATTGAAAATTTGATTTTATGGGAAACTTGGCAGCCCTAGCATTGTTGTATTAAAAAAAAACTCGGCTAATTTGTCATCGAATGTTTATATTTATAAAAAACTAAAATTTAATATTTCCAAATTTATTTTGATATAACTCGTATTATATTTTTTAAGATGTATACTAAATTTAACTTTGGCAATGCTTTTTATGTTACGGGAAAACTTTAGAATGTTTGTCTTAAAATTCTTAACTAGTTTAAAATTTGTGTATGTGTTTGCTGACATGCAGGCCGGGACATTGTGCAATTAAGGACCTATGGTCCACTCATTTTACCTCACAGACTTACTAACACGAGGCATATGTAGTTTCTGTTCTCTTGTTTTTATCCCTTAATTCAGAAGAGCAGACCGACTTACCAGGACTGGTGAGACCACAAATGGCTCCAACATTTCAGCTAACTGGTAAAATTCATAATTACGAAAT
This sequence comes from Helicorthomorpha holstii, assembly GCA_013389785.1. NCBI lineage: Eukaryota > Metazoa > Arthropoda > Diplopoda > Polydesmida > Paradoxosomatidae > Helicorthomorpha > Helicorthomorpha holstii. The sequence continues at coordinate 29,635,467 of JAAFCF010006596.1, read as the reverse complement.
TATTTTATTTCTTGTTTTTAATCTGTTATAATATAAAGGTGAGTCTACATCAAGATGGAACACAGAAATTGATTCTAGTCCGGCTGTATTCGAAGAAGATGGTAAAATGCTGCTGTATATACAAGACCGATATTTTTGAGACATTTAAAAGAAAACTATAATCAAATTTAGTATTAACAATAATTTAGAGTAAATTTTTATTGTTTTAAGTGTAGTTTAAGGCAAATCAATTCTAATAAACTTTAAGACAGTTTTGGTCTAATTTGACCAAGAACATTTGCCTCAAAAATAAATTTTAAATTTGGTCTTCTGTGTATACTCGTAATTATTTAACAATTTTCTGCCAACTCATTTTTAACAAACTTTTGTGTCATAATTTTATATTATTAAATGTTACTAAAATTTAGTTTAATACAAGTTAACTCTGCAGTTGTTGCTAAGCGCTTAAACATTTTTAATTACTTAATTTATATTGTTTTACGCTTGTCTAATAAAGTTAAGAATAATTTGGCTTTTTGACAAAATATCGTCTGTAGGCACATAATGTCTTCGTCTAAATGTAAATTGATCGGTTGAATTTTTTCTTCTATTTTCAGACCCACTGGACTGTCCCACCGAGCGCCAAAACGCTTTGGAGATGCAAAGAACTTCACAAACGGCACATTATGTTCCTGAATGCGATTTAGACAGGAAATATTCCCAAATTCAGTGCTATAAATCAACTCGGTATTGCTGGTGTGTTGACAGGGAAACGGGCAAAACAATACCAAACACATCAGTAAGAGATATGAAACCTGATTGTGACAAACTAATTAAGGCACATAAACAAATTAAAGGTTATCCCCATTTAAATTTGTTTTCTTTCTAGCTGAATTTTGACATTTAAAGTTTGTAACTGCAATATATCATTTTGGAAGTTCTGAAATTATTAAATATGGTGAATTTTTCTCTCTTGATTTTTTAAATTAATTTTTAGGATGTCCAAGTGATAAACAGCAGCAGTTTACGAAGGAATTTATTGATTATTTAATTAATGATATGAAATCTATCAATCACACAACTGGAGCTTTAACAACTCATGACAGTCAAGTAGATGCTGTAACTAAATGGAAATTTGATCGGCTGGATTTAAATTTCAATAAAGTAATAATAGTAGTTTATTTAACTGATGTGTTGCAGTATATTAATTTTATAATGTGTTTTTATAAGGTTCTAGATAAAAATGAATGGCGTGAACTGAGAAAGGAGTTAAGGAAGAAGAAATCTGTGAGAAAATGTGGACGAAATTTCATCAAGTTATGTGATGCAAATAATGATAAGAAAATCACCTATGACGAATGGGTGGAGTGCTTTTCTATATTCAAAGGTGTGAAAATGAACCTTAAGAAATTATAAAAATTTTTCAAATTTTTAAAGAGAGACTTAATTTTGTAACTACATTTAAATTTAAAATGTTTTTCTAATTAGTGAAAATATTGGCTATTTCAGAACCTAAAACTGACATTCCAAAGAGAAGACAAAAAGGACAAAATCCATTGGTTATGTACCTGAAAAATGATTAGGATAAATTAATAAATTTAAATTGCCAGTGCCAATAACAGCTTTTGAATGTTAATTAGGTTGAGGAAAATATAAGCATTTTACAAATCCGCTATCCGTGTCATAGTATGTCATCTTTAAAACATTTTCTTTTTTTTAAAAAGCCAGTTATCCACAAATAAAATTTCAAGCGAATTTGAATTACTCGTAAAAATCGAATGCTGTTAATACAAATATAAGTAAATTGTAAATACATAATAAATTGTTGAGGGCATTAATTGGGTTGCACCGGTTTCATCGTATTTAAAAAAAATATTGCTATAGTTGCCGATGTCTTATACCGTATCAACTGAATGTGCTAAAACAGAATTTACATTTATCGGTATCGAATTTGGATGATTGACTCACCATTTCAAAATTTGACGTCCAATCAATTAATGTAATACGTATTTGAAAATGTTCAGCTTATTTAGCAAAAATTAACCATCAAAATCGACATATTGAATTTCATATCTGAAAGAATTTTTTTTGAGTTTTATCAAGTTTTTCTATAATTTTTTTATTTTTTAACCATTTAGAAAATTTTTAAAAATAAAAAAAAATTTTTTTTTATTACTAAAGTTAAAGTATATAGTGTGTTATTAAGAGTCCAACTTCCGTCTTCTCCGGTGTGGCCGAGTTGGTTTAGTCGCCAACTAAAAACAGCGGAACCCTCCTCCCGTCCCATTCCCCTCCCAATGGTTGGTTTAGGTATCTGCTATGGTACCAGGTATATAGGTATGGCATGGACGTCAAGCGCCTTTGAGGCCTTCACCCCGCAGGGGGCTTTCTTCGACCCTGGCTCCCTGCAGGGGGTGGGTTGAGGGCCTCAGAGGCGCTGGTGATGAAACCTTCCTTTGGGGTAAGGGGGGGCACGGTTGAGGTGTTTTATTACAGTTTTGGAAGGCGTGACGTCACCTTCTTAGTTACCATGAAGTGACAAGCGCCATCTTCAATGATTACGAAGTCAACGAGTGGATGAGCTTCAGGACGGATGTACCTTTTTTTTTTGTCGTCGGTGTGGAGGATTCTTTTTTTTTTTTTTTTTTTAATTGTATCTTGAAATTCGTTGTAGTGCTTCTAGTATTTACTGTAGATTTCATATTATTTATAATACTGATTTTTCTAGAGGATGTCTTACAGAAGGTCAAGGATTATACTGGATTTACAAAGGGAAATTGTGAACCATGGTAAACTAGATCGTTTTTGATTTCGATGCTTTTCCAAATGTAGTTATTAGATTGATAGTTTAACTTGGAATTCATGATTTTGTATTCTGGCTTTAAAATGTCGCTTAGTGGGCATGCTTTCTTTGAAAACGAAATGAAAATCTTTTCACGTAACAATTGGACTTTCATTATTGTCGTCCATTCAAATCTTAAATAAGCATTCATAATTTCTATTAAATACCACTTAATTTAGTCGTAAGTTGTCAACTAATTTAGATTTTGATAAATTTGATGGTTAAGTTAGCATCATGTTGGCGTTATAATTATTTCTTTTGAAATTCTATTGCAATCAAAGCCATTGTGTTTCTAAAGCAAGTGACTTTGAACATTGAGAAAAGTTGGCGAAATTTTTAATTTGAAACCACGAACATTTAATCAAGTTTTTCTTGATAATGACTGAAATTTGTTTGTTTCAATGTACTGTAATTTAAAAACAAAAGCATATACCGTACTTTTTGAAAGGGGAAATTAGATTAGGAACTTTTCTATTGATCGGTCGTTTTTCATAGTCTTTGTTACATGAAGGAATTTGTATGTTGGAGTCTTTATTAGGAGGATTGGTCTGAGAAATGGAATCTACGATCGTTCTTCCATGGAGGGTTTCAAGCACCAAAAAGGTTAATTTTGAAATGTTATTGTTTGCAAATTAATATTTGTTTAATTATTTCGTGTATTTCTGTTTGCAGCTTCTAAAAATTGCTTTTGTCTGAATTATTCTGCAGCTCCAAAAACTTCAAGAAAAAACGAAAATTTTTCACGAAAAAACGAAATTTTTTTTCTAAATTCGAAATTTAATATCTTGTAAATTCGCATATTTCTTGTTATATTCGTTTCGACTGTAATCGCTTGTTTTTGGATTTTTTTTGTTCTTTATCGTTGTTGCATTAAAGTTTTTTTCAAAATAGTTTTGGCTCTTCCAGCACCCGTACTTTTTTCAACCATCATCGCAGCAGGGGAGATAAATTAATTGCAGAGTTCTTATCAGTCATTGATTAGTCAACGCTTTCAAAATGGCAGTACTGTACTTGATTGAATTATAACAAATTATGCCAATTTTTATGACCAAAAAAGTCACTACAAATTATGACAGTTTGATAGGGTTTTCGACAGGAAGTTAATCTTTTTTTAAGTGTTCAAATACACCAATAAAAGGTCTTGCTATTTCTGTCTTTTGAAGCTTAATTGGAGTTGCTGCAGTGATTGGTTCCTGAGTTATGACCAAATTGTTAATGGTTTTGGGGACTTTTAAGGTGGAATTCTGATTCTGTTGTCTAAATTCATTTTTTTTCTCGTTAAATCGTCTTAAATTTCGTTGTGTGGTTTTTTAAAAGTGTATTGGTTTTCTAATTCGGTGTCATTTTCGACTACTGTGAAATACCGGTATGAAAAACTACTGTTGAGTTTTTTTTTTGGTTGAAAAAATGACTGAAAAATTCGATAAACTACTATGAATTAAAAATAAAATAATTTTTAAAAGTTTTTTTTTCTTATATTTTAGTAAACTTATTCGTTAATATATTGATTGAATGAGAAATTTATCTTCAAGTTAATTACTGCAACTAAGGATACTGTCTATCGTCAAGAATTTAGTGACGTCACAAATTTCTAAACAGTTATTAAGAATTAGAAACAGTATTAAGAATTTTTAAATTAATTAATGCAATAATAAGGATTAAAGTAATATAAGATTAAATACAGTAATAGTAAAAGGAAATTTTAAATACAAAAAAAAAAAGTTAAATTTAAAAATATTTTTGATAAAATAATTAATCATGGTTTGTCCTATTATTGATTTTTTCTATTGAATTGATTTTGGCAGGAAAGGCTATTAGTTTAGTGAGGCTGTTTCATCAGATGTAGGTCGTGGCTCAGTGCATGAGTTGGACGCTATTAAACCTGCAGTGGTCATTGGTTCAAATCCAATTGTCGTAGAAAAACTTTTTAATTAAAAAAAAATTAATTTTGTGATTGCATTGTAAAGTATAAAAGGGCTTAAAAAGAAGTAACTTTCGCCTTGCTTATTGTGGCCTAGTTGGTTAACCAGTTTGTATTCTGCTCTGACCGCTTAAAACAAAGTAATCACTGTCTCTCACTTAAAGGACACTTAATTGAGTTCACTCCTGACCAAGAGTCTTTCACGAGGTCGGTTTGGGTTGGCAAT
>JAAFCF010006596.1:29498514-29625499 GCA_013389785.1 Helicorthomorpha holstii | reverse complement strand
CATCGATTACCTATAACTTTTTAACGGCAAGGTTTGGACCCTTGGTTCTTTGGATCAAATATCTTATTTTAGGTCCCTCTAACACCAGTTTCAGTTTGGACCACGAATTAAGAAACACCCTGTATATAGTAAATCAATTCGCATTCGCATAACTACAGTAATTAACTGTACTTTGATTGTATATCGCTAATTTTTAAAAATTGTAGTAATCTAATTATACGTACGGTATTTGCCAATACTGGTACAGTACTAATCTATTGAAGAAACTTTGATCGAATTGCAGAAAAGTTACCATGGGATCTTACGTTGATTTTAGATTTATTCTTTGTGATAATGCAATTGGGAGAAATTATTATTACCGTAATATTTTTCGTTAACAATAGTAAAACACCAGACTTATTTTTTTAAAAGTTGGCATACTGTACAATTGCTGTCCGCCATTATTGGATTCTCTACCCAAAAGCTAAATAATATTCGTCTATACTGCACGCAATAATTTATAACAAAATTACTGCTAATTGTGTAAAAATTAAAAAAAAAATCAAAAAGCAATGTACTGTACTGTATCCATGGTCACTCAAAAATTTCCATTAACCCCGAAATTATTTTCCATTAATAATTAAATACTTTCTAAGTTGTTCACTGAAGAAAACTTTTACAATTAGCACTACCGTATTACAGTATACTGTAAATCAAATCACTGGGCTTTGAAAATATTTTCGACGATGGTTGTTTCATAGCAACTGTTACTTCGCATGACCTGTGATAAAATTTCATGCATACCTTGCCCACATACGAGATTAAAATAATAGAAAATGCAAATTAACTATCGGGAATGTACTTTAAACAATTAAAACATTTTATTAGCCAATATAAATCGTATATTTGACATGGTGTATATTAAAAACATGTTAAGCAACCAATAAGATAATACAATAATGGTTTATTTTTTTACAGGGCGGAGAAAGTGTCCCGTTAACCGTTTTTTTTATATATATTTTAAATTTATAAGGGGTACATACTTTTTGTACACCCTCTATAATACAGTACAGCAGTTCCAATGAAAGTGAATAGGGATCAGCAGTTACGCTTTTAAAAAAACGATTTTACCACTAGATGGCAGCACAGAACAAAAGTGACCCGTTTTTAAAAAAAGTGGCCCGTTTTTAAAAAAAGTGGCCCGTTTTTAGGAAAAAAAGAGAGACCCAGAGGGCATAAATTTGCTGTATAACTTTTATTTAGGTTTTCACTTAAAAGTTATACGTCAAATTTATACCCTCCGGGTCTCTCTTTTTTTCCCTAAAAACGGGCCACTTTTAATTAAAGACGGGTTACTTTATTTACGTTTTTAACAACTTATTCGTTGAATTCAACTAAAGTTTTTTTTTAATTTCGTTAATAAAACTCAATAAGTAACTTTTTTAATTTAAAATTTATTTGCTATTACAATTACAGTATGTACATTTTAATATGTATATATCATATTAATAAATTTAGATACAATAAATTGTGTAAACAATTCTTTTTCATTTCATTAATAAAAAAATAAATTACTATTTGTGTCAGCAGCTTCTGCGAAACATTTACAAGCTACGTTTTAGCCGATAGAAATCGCAATATTTGTCTATACACACAAAACGTTTTCTGGTTTTTACAAGTTTTAAAACGATGCAAATATAAATTTATAACAAACATTCAACGATCGCAAAGACAAACGCAAGTATTTTCCAGTTTTTTTACATTAAGACAAACGTATTAAATAACAACGATAAAACGCGCTCTCGATCAATTTTCACTCAGTCAGGTGGAAGCTCAATCACAGAGTCAAACTGCAATTCATTTTCATCCAAAAGACGAATCAAATTTTTTCTTCATCTTTCCAACTGTCTTCATTATTTGATCAGCACTAGAAAATTCATTAAAAAATTATTTAATTTACAAAAACGATGTCAATTTCATTTAAAATGCAATCGACTTACCTGTTCAACTAAAATGCAGCTGAAATCTTCTTGGTCGTTTTTACTGGCAGAGTAATTCAGTCGGAATTTCGATCTGAAAATAGCGGAATCGTAATCAGCAGGTCAAAATAAATAGTAATTACAATTATTAAACTCAAACCTTCGAGTGCAGCTATTGCAAAAACACTGATGACGTTAACATCAGGTGTTAACAAAATTTAATAAACACTGGAACACTCACTGGACTATTCTCAACGTGCACTGGATCCTAAATTACTATTAAACAATATAAATAATAATAAATTTAATTGCTAATTCCATGCCTTTTTCACTCATACCATGTCAATCTATGTAATATCAACTAAATCGATTGGAGTGTCAAACTGGAAGTTTTGGCTCTCCTGAAATATTTAAGTTGAATTTAGACTTTGAAATGTAACTTAATTAAGTAGATATATTAAAAATATTATTCATGTTTATATACCTGTAGATATCTATGAATATTCCAAGCTGCTACTTTGCATCGTTAACCGATTCAACAGTGGTTTCAGCTACACCTCCACCACAGAAGACCCAAGGCTCGTTGGAATACATTGTCAGTGAATCCACATATGGAAGTCCACTATCAGTGATCTTTAATGAGCTGAGAGCCAAACGCACTGCATAAATAATTATTAAAGTAAATTTTTAATGTGCCTAAAACACTGTTTACCATCTTCTTCTAACAGCGAGCTGTTTTTTTATTTTACTCAAACACACTTGCAAATGTAGCAAACAAATTAAATAACTTAAAATTATAAATTCTTTTTTTAGATATAATTTTTCATATTGTTCAGGTATAAAAATAATAAACTTAAGTTTTTGGAGTTAAATGACAAACTGTAATGAAAAATGACTAAAGTAAAAGCTACAAATATTTTATGATGTTTAGATGTTCAACTTTCAGTCATTTAATTCCCCACGTTTAATTGTACATTTTCCATTTGAGAAATCCGGTTTATCAACAAACAGCAAAAAATATTTTTTACCGATTTTTGTATCGAAGATATAACAAATCTCTCAAAATGTTTCTAATTATTAGCTTTTTGCTAATTATTTTGACGAACAATCGATCGCTAGCAACTCTTGGTAGGAAACTCGATTTTTAAATGACAAATGTAAATTTTGCTTTAATTGGATATTGATGGCATTTCAGATTCAAAACATCCAAAATTTGAAAAACTTATTGATTTGAAATCTGGAGCAAAAAAAGTTTCAGTCACACTACAAGATTCAAAAGAATGTGTTCCCTGGTGGCGTTACCGTGGAGATCGAGGCAAAAATAATTGTTTTAAATTCTATTAAAATTGTTAACTACTTGTTTATTTTGCAGGACAAGACCACTGGTGCTGCATTGGGGCTCATCTATGTTGTGGCGAATTCCAATCACCAATTAATATCGATATTCGTCATGCAGTTTATGACAACGAAGCAGATTGTTTGACTTTACATAACTACGACTGCGTTCCAAAGTCAATGGCAATTCACAATAACGGACATACTGGTAAAAACGTACCCATAAAAAAATCAATTCTAAATAATTATAGAAAAACAATTTCCTTAAAGTTGAACTGGTATACAACGCTGCTAGTACAGAAAAAATACCGCATATAACGAAAGGACCAATTTATGATGGTTCTCGCTATGAGCTGGACAGGATTGTTTTTCATTGGGGAGCCAACACTTCTTATGGATCAGAGCACACACTTGATTATCTTCAATTACCATTAGAGGTGCACAACTTTAAGGAACAACCATATAGCTATTAGATTAGTCGATTAATAAATTTTGTTTTAATTCTTAGATGCAATTGGTCCACCGTCACAGCAAGTACAGTGGCTTAGCGGAAGCCAAACGCAAACCTGATGGGCTTCTGATCATTGCTGTGCTTTTCCTGTGCGGTTATGATGACAACAACAATTTACGTGATTTAATTTATCCACTTCATCATGTGACATGGTTAGGTGCCACCAAATGTATTATGCCATTTTCATTCCTAAAATTACTTCCACCAACCTTTGGCTATTATTATTCATACCACGGTTCCCTTACAATGCCTCCGTGCACTGAAAATGTCCAGTGGATTATTTTTCATAATCCGGTTTACATCAGTGAATATCAGGTTAGAAATTATATTGTGATGTTTGCGTGTTACTAAAATATCTAAATTAATTTGGTAATGGGTTGCAGTTGAACGAGTTCCGTAAACTACAGGATATGACTGAGGACATGTGTCCCAAGAAGAACTGCCCTTTAGTTGATAATTATCGAAAAACAGTTTGTATTAAAAGCCGAAATATTAAATGGAAGGAGGAATGCCCAGCAGAACCGAAATGCCCAAGTTTAACTTATAATTGAAAATCCAACCTTTTTGAGTAACTTCATTTATTTGCACAATTTTTTTTCGCTAAAAATAAAGTTCTCTTTTAAAAAATTGTCAAAAAAAAAAACTTTTAAAATTGGACTTTTTATGTTTTATATTCAGTACTTCAAATACAGCATAATGTGATTTTTTTGATGAATTAATTTGAGAAGTAATGTAAATACCAGTTGATGCAATATTAGTCTAATTTCCTTTAAAAACTTTGTTAGCTTCACGTTATTTCCTTTTATAGTTTTAAATTTGATACTTATAGTTTCCATTTAACTTGTTGCATAATTTAATATTAGTGCAGTGCAAAATAATGCAAGTATATTAATTAATCTTAATTGCTGGTTCAAATCAAAATGAGCATTTTATCGACTTGCTTTTTGGTTATTTTTATAACGACTAAATATGGTAAAATCAACTCACATTCACTAGAAAATAATAGAAACTTATATTGAAATGCTTTCAATTTTTAAGTGTATGTTTCTTCAACGCTTTGTGTGGCTGAATGGCATTATTGGGGATGGAGAGGTAAATTTTCAATTAATTTACAAACAGTGAAATACTGTATATTTGCCAACATTGATTTTAAAATAACTAAGCAGATCATGTAAATTCATAGTGAATTAATTTGGAAGATAATGTAATAATTGTTAACATTTTTGGCAAAGAAATATAAAAATTTTAATAATTTTAACAATATTTTTCAATTAAATCAATTTCAAATACAAGTTCAAGAAGTACTTGTGCATTATTTCCCAGTAATTATTAATTCATTTTAGTTAACTACTGTAGTTTTTGCTTTCTTCAATTTGCATTAATCATTCAAAAGGACAAGATCATTGGTGCTGTCGTGGATTTCATCTTTGTTGTGGTGAACATCAGTCGCCAATTAACATTGACATTCGTCATGCCACATATCACAAAGATGCCTGCTGTCTAGGTCTTCATAATTACGAAATTCCACCCAAAGCATTAGCTCTTCATAACAATGGCCACCACAGTAAATCAATTAACACTTAAAAAATCAAAAACAAAACTCACTTTTTAAATTCTGTTAGTTGAACTCATTCATAACGCTTGGAACACTTCCACAATTCCTCACGTAACCGATGGAACTCTCAAAGACGGAAGTCGTTATGAGTTAGACCGAATTATTTGGCATTGGGGAAATACTTCTCAAAGAGGATCTGAACACACTCTTGATGGCGTTGAAATGGCAATGGAAGTAAGTTGCTTTGCAGAAATATACCGTATTATTTGCTGCCAATTTTCAAGAAAAACAAATACATTTTATAGATGCAGTTGATTCATAGAAATACTAAATACGCTACTATGGAAGAAGCAATGAATAAAACTGACGGTCTTTTGATTATTTCAGTTCTCTATGTGGTTAGTTATTAATTTAAAAAAAAATGTTTTCTTAAAATTAAATTCGATATGAACAGGTGGTCCCTCATGATAACAACAATTACCGTGAAATCGTGTACAATCTGAAACATGTGACGTGGAAAGATACATGGGTGTGCATCCGACCATTTCCAATTTTAAATCTTCTTCCACCGTCCTTTGGATACTATTACACTTATCGTGGGTCTTTGCCCTTTCCGCCATGCTTTGAATCAGTCACTTGGATTGTCTTTCATAATCCAGTTTATATTAGTGAATATCAGGTATAACATTTCTTTCAACTATATTGTTTAATCACCATTGCTATTCAGTACAATTCATATGCTTTTGCTCAAAGTTGAACGAGTTTCGTAAGATTCAAGATGAGACTCAAGATATATGCCCAGACCACTCCTGTCCAATGTATAACAATTTCAGAAAGCCAAACTGTGTACGAGACAGAAAAGTCAAATGGAAAGAAGAATGTGCACCTGATCCAAGATGTTAATAGACTCATAGATGTAATTTTTTAAATTAATCATTAACAATTACAATACAATTTTATATTTTCAAATGAATAAAACATAAAATTGTACTTAATGAAATGAACTGTTGAAATCATCCCTGCTGTTGTGTAACAATTATTAATTCGTATACTGATAGTACAGGTAATTTTCAATTAGTGACATTTGATATCTGTTTAACTTACAGTATTACTGAAATATCAATCTCTTAAGTTATCTATCCTTGTAATATCATACTAACTTACGATACCAAAAATATTGTGAGTTTTAAAAAAAATGATTAAAATATTTGTGTTTGAAGCTTATTTATATTATATTATTTAAGCTTATGTTCACTTACAGGATAGTATTTCATTGTGACTTTTGATCTGACTTTTAATTTGAGAAAAAAATATTAGATTGCAAGTACGGAAATTGTTATTTGTTGGAAAATTCAGAAATTATTTTCAGTGCCTTTGGTTAGTATAAGCAATGAATTTTAAATGCTGTTGTTGCGTTGGAATTATTTTTGCGGTGTACGTTACTCACATAATGTCCTATGAAAACAATAACATCAATAAAACTATCAAACAACCGAGCGACATGAAAAAGAATAACGGTCAAACTATGAGAAACTGGAATGATGAAGTTGCAAGAAAACCAGACAAAGAAACTAAAAAAAAATCCGATAATAAAATTACGAATCAATCGGAAACTAAAACTACAACAGAAATCGATATTAAAACAATAGAACAGGTCTCTAAAACCTCAAACAAACCAAATTATAAAGCTGCAAAAAAACCAAACAAGAAAACTAAGAAAAGACCAAACAAGAAAACAACAAGAAAAACAGGCTCAAAAACTATGACAAAACCAGGTTTTACAACCACTAAAGAACTCGACACAACTACCAGTGACGCAAATGGAACTCAAGTATGCAAAACTTTTGTTTTTGCCTCCCATTTTTATCTAAATTTCTAAAAATAAAAAAAAACTAGTTTTTTAAGAATGACGTAAACTTAAAAATGAAAAAAAAAAACCCAAATGTGGCCCAAAAAACCACTCCAAATTAAAAAAAACTGATGTACAGATGTAAAATACTGTAAATCAATGGGACTTACAACAGCAAATTTTTAAATTTTTTATTTAGTGCAATCGATCATGTGATTCGTGTTTGGTTCCCTCAGAACCTTTATGCTGTTGCTGCATTCCTTGCATTACCCCATGCACATGTCCAACAGTACCAACCACCACATCTACAAAACCACCAGACACAACCGTTACAACACCAGACACGACAACAACGAAAGCGCCAGACACAACTACTGGTATTATTGATCATTGCATTAAGGAATGGCATTACATTGGTACTATTTAATTTCAATCAAAGTACTATAAGTTTATCTTATCAAATGTACCCATTACTTTTTAGATGAGGATGAATGGTGTTGCAACATCTCTGTCTATTGTTGTGGAGACAATCAATCTCCAATTAATATTAATACTAATGAAGCTACATATGACAGACATGTCGATTGCTTGCTTCTACAAAACTATGGCTGCATGCCAACGGCATTAACAGAAAATAACATTGAACATACAAGTACAGTATTACGATACTTATTATTCATTTTCAACACCTTTATAAGCTATAATAAAACGTGGAGTATTTTCCTAGTGCAACTTTTATATGAACAAGATGACAAAACTAAAGAAGCCTATGTAGTTTACAATGGAGAAAAGTATGTATTTGACAGAGCTGTATTTCATTTTGGTGAAAATTCAAGTACTGGTTCTGAACACACCCTGAACAACGTCAAATATCCATTAGAAGTAAATGTCAAACTAATGTAAAGTGTTGTAAAGATAATATGAATAAAATTTTTAGATGCAAATGGTACACCGAAATATAAAATATGCAACTATTGAAGAAGCCAAAACTAAACCGGATGGTCTTTTGAATATTGCTGTACTTTTTGTTGTATGCTAAATTACCATGCGCTATTTTCTAAACTTTGTACAGTTTTCTCTTTCTTAGACTGCCAATGAAGATAACGACGATTTACGTGGACTCATTTATGACATGCATTATGTCATTTTTAAAGATGACTACTATTGCATTAAACCATTTCCAATTTCAATGTTAATGCCTCGTCCATACGGAAATTATTACTCATATAAAGGCTCAATGACAGTTCCACCTTGCTATGAATCGGTACAATGGCTCGTTTTCCATAATCCAGTACCGATTAGTGAATATCAGGTTAGTAAAGTATATTTCCATTTCAATTAAATTCACGTTTTCAAAGTTCTTTAAAAAATAATGCAGTTAGATCAATTTCGTAAACTGCAACATAATACGAATCATTCATGTCCAACGGCAGAGTGTCCAATGTGGAATAATTACAGAAGACAAGACTGTCATAAAGACAGAGATGTCAAGTGGAAGGAAGAATGCAACCCCATTTCAGTTTGTTCAATTTATAATATCAAAATGCAATTCGTAAAATTAATTTTAAAATTTTTAGTGCCCAAAATCGCCTGAACAAGTTAATTTGACAGATCCAGATCTGGATTGCTGCCATGTACAATACCTAAATAAGCGATTTTCTTTGTAAAAAACCCATTGGTGTCATCTATGTTAAAATTCATAATAATAAAATACTGTATGAGTCAATGTAAAATAGCATATAGTATCTATAATTTTTAAGTACTGTATACATGATTTTTCAATAAAATAAAACACTTTTTCCTATCCCATTTACTTAACACATAAATAAGTAAAATTATTTAAATTATTCAAGTGATCATGATACTTTATCAATCTCAAATGGTTTCTAAAGACACGTATGATATTATAGTGATATGAAATTTCATAAACATGTTTGGAAAAATAATGCAAGAGTTTCATTTCTTAATAAAACAAAAGAAACATTTTTCGAAACTATTTTCACTTCAATAATGTACGCTTAGTAAGAATGAAGACTTTAAAGTTGTATATAGCAATCTACTTAATCAACACTAAAATTGGTATAATATTCACTAGTGTTTCTTAAAAGCTTCATAATTCAACAAGTTTACTTATCCATTTCAGTTGTAAAAACACAATATCAAGAGGAAATTCCAATCCTTAATGATTGTGTCAACGAATGGAAATGGGATGGATGGGGCGGTAAGAAGGCATCAAATTAATGTACTGTAATTCATCATACTCAAAATTTCATGTTGTAATCTAATTAACAGACGACCAAGAATGGTGCTGCGGAGTACGTTACATGTGTTGTGGATCTCGACAATCACCTGTCAATATTGAGAAAAACCCAGAACTTGGATGGAAAGTTTCTGCACAATGTGCGATTTTTGTAGACTACGAAACGATACCAGACAGTTTAACACTCAACAACAACAAATATGCCAGTAAAATTCTTGAATAAAGTAAAAAAACTACTTACTAGAAGTTACTAATAATGATGTGGGTTTAGTACAAATGATCCACCGGGGCAAAGCACGCGTTGAGATCGGTTCTGATGTATACAGATTAGATCGAGCTACATTTCATTTTGGAGAAACATCCGAAACTGGTTCGATGCACACAATCTATAATCAACAATTTCCTATGGAGGTATACTTTAAATTCCATTATTTTGATGTTAAATTACAACGAACTACCGGTAATACTGTATTAAAAAATTACAGATGCAGTTGGTTCACTACAATGAAAAATACGGCAGCTTAGAGGTGGCAAAAAATTTTAAAGATGGTATCTTAATTGTTTCAGTACTTTTCATGGTAATTAATAATATACTGACGAAAAAAATAAATACGATTGCATAATAGTCTACTTAATTTTTAGCCAGTGTTTCACGACAACAATGATTTACGAGATTTAATTTATGATTTACATTACGTAATGTGGAATGGAGATATTCGATGCATTAGACCGTTCCCAATGAAAAATCTACTTCCTCACGATTATATAACTTATTATGAATATGAAGGTAAACAAATTTTGTATTTTAACTAACTAGTAATCTATCTACAGTACAGACTCGGTGTATTAATTTGTTATCTCTAGGTTCACTACCATTCCCACCTTGTACTCAAAACGCTAGATGGATGGTCCTTCATCATCCAGTGTTTATAAGTGAATATCAGGTATAAATATACTATACATTTAATTCATAAAAATATGCAAGTTTATCGTCGTTTACAGTTGAACCAATTTCGCAAAATGCAAAAGAAAGTTCACGAAGAATGTCCTAATGGAAAATGCCCAATGTGGAATAATTTTAGGAAACCGATTTGCTACGATTATAACAACGCAAATGCGCTTGGCGATCCGTATATGGACTTTCATGGAAAAGAATTGCATGCCAGACAAATGTATTATAGACCGGCATGCTACCAAGAAAAAAAATGCGATGTAGTCAATAACCCTGGTAATTTAGTCCCACCTCTGGAATATATTCCAGGAAAGAATAAACAACATTCCAAAAATAAATTTCATGACAAAAATACTGGAAGAAGATAAAATTTCGACTTTGGATAGAGAATAAAGTATCATGAAATAAACTAATTTTCAAAAACTTTTGACCAAAATACAAACTTTTACAGATTTATAATGACTCCGAAACTATTCAACAACTACCGGCATGATAAATAAGCATAATCAACCATTTGTCTGTATTGAACGATTTAATTGATTGAATTAAACGCTTAAGTCAATCGAAAGCATTTAGTATGACAATAATAATATGAATGTGAAAATAATATTAGTTGTTACGAGCATTATAGCCAGTTTGCAAATCTTGTAGTTACATTAATTGTAACCAACCGAAACTGACGGCAAGCAATATGAAAAGTGAAAATAATATTCTCTTTAAATTTAATCGATTCTACACAAATGTTGAATCGATTGAATTTAAAAAAATTCGAGCAACTACCTTGGTTGTAGCATTGATCTAAACCATTGTGTTAAAAAAAATAATTGCATGTAAAGTTTCAGTCTAAAATAGCGATTACACACAAGAAACGTAATGTATAAAAAAATTTCAATTACTTATCTGTCCATCACGGCTTCAAAATTGTCATGTATGAAAAGCATTTTCTTCATTAGTGTTGGACACAGCCCGCACCTATATCCAGTAGCTACCAATCCAGTAGTTGTAAAAGCTCTTTCAAATGGACATACAGTAGCCGGAATTGGTAAATAAAGTTTAGCCAACCGCTGAATATATGGAAAAGCGTCTCCATTCACTTTCCACCATGACAATGGGTCGTCTACCGCATTGCTTACTAGGAAATACTTTTTGACTTCTACATCTAGCGATGACGAATCTTCGGTATTAGAGTATTTAGTCAAAAGTTGCAAGCGAAGCTTTTTATGTTTTTGACCATCTTTTGAATCTTCTTTCTGAACTGCAATTTCATCTTCAGACTAGTTCATAAACAGAAATTTCATTAGATAAAATGTTTCTTGATATACAAATATAAACTTACAACTGCTCTTGATTTGGTATCTTCTACTTTGTTCATCAAGTCATGTTTAGTCAACAAAGACTTAACCAAAGCGTGCTTAGAAGATTTTATTACGGTCAAATACTGGTCAATAACTCCTAAATCTTTCATAGCTGGATCAACAATGGCAGAACAAATAGCTGCTTCGTTAACAACAAATCGAGCCACAACACCATGAGCTAGTAGTTCAAAGATAGTTTTCTTTAAATTGTACGTTATGCCTTCCGTTTCTGGTGACATTTTCTCAATTCTAAGAGTAATTCAACACATTATAATTTTATCCAAGCAGTGCTTCCATCCACAAAAAATTTAGTTTACTTATCAACGAGTTCAGACCGAAATAGCAGGCATGAACTTAAGGAAGAAAACTTAGCACTAGAAAGAATTTCAGTAGATTGCATTAAATCTCCAAGAACATCTCTGAGAACAGTGCAATAATTATAATCTTGTTCTGATAATGGGTCTTTAAATGATAAGACTTCAAACACATCTAAAAAAATTAAGTATAAATTCAACAGACTGACAACAATAATACTGTACAATGATGAGACAAAAAATACAATATTAACTGGATTGCCATCCAAAAAAAGTTTGGGACATCGCTACTAAAATATACAAAAACGCATTTAATTGCTAATTTTGTAGCCAAACCTGTAATCGACCGGGTAAAGTTTGACGGCACTCCACTTTGAATATTATATTTGACTAATTTTTAATAACTTACCTAAATATTTTAGATAATGATCACAAATAAACCAAGTTGTAACCCAATTATGTGGAGCTATAGCCCCTTCAGCTCCACTACTCACTCGTAGTTCTGCTTCTAACATCGCATCTATAAAAAAAAACAAATATGTTCAATTCAACATGAATGCCGAACTTATTAAGCATTAAATGATGTACCAAGTTTAGAACTTGACTCCATAAAATCTCTAAACAGTTCTTTACTTTTCTGCAATTCGCCCCATGACTTTTCTAAAGCATCCAATTTAAATGCGACTTCTTTGTGCATTTGTCTTAATTTAGTGGCTAGTTCTTGGATTGGTTTAAAAATTTCGCTGTCGACTAGTAAAAAATCGCGGTTTACCAATTCACTCAAAGTTCCAGCTGCACAAGGCAACCGTTCTACCGTTAAAGAAGCTAATGCTTCCAGCAGTTTTGGGTCAGTATCACAGACAGCGAATAGAATTTTATCAATTCCAAATTCCGTCAACTTTTCTTCAATTATTTTATAAAAAATATCCGAACTGCTTTCTCCCGAGTCCACAAACACGGTTCCCAAATTAACTTGTTTCATATTCCAGTTGTCGTCGATCCAATGTACCGTGCAACTAAAATGTTGAATTGGTTTGTAATTATCAGTGTAGCATTCGAGAGATAAATTATAAGCAATGTCGTGATCAGCTAATAATTGTTTTACTTTCATTTCTACAAAATCATACGCATCTTCTAAAGCTTCTCTGTAAATCATAGATGAATTTGGCATGTCAAAATCTTCATTAATTACTCCAAACTGCTTTAAAAAATGTTGCAAACCGTTATTTGACAACCATCTGATTGGACGCAAATCTAAGGTAAAACAATAAGTGATTTCACGGGCAAGATGGAACTTCGTATCTCGCGTTTCAATCGGTTTTTTGGCCTTTCGAGGTACCCTTGCTTTCATACGTTTAGGAGAATTGTCTGATTTTGATTCCTTCTTTCTTCTGGCTTCCAACTCCAAGTTGTGAGCACATTTTAAATGACGTAACAAATTACCATTAGCAGTTGCTTTTGAATACCTAACACAACCAAATCAATCATTAAAATCATTTAAACAAATGTCAAACTTTTTCCAATGAGCTACAATACCTAAACAGCGATCCGCTTTGCAAGCAAAGTGAGCAGTAATTACTTCCAATTTCAGGTTTAAATGGTATTCCTTCTCTTAATAAAACTCCAAAGTATCTCCAAACCAGACTAGTGTGTACTTTTGAATCCAGCATCTCCACAGAGTAATTAATGCCAGCAGCTATATCACTTAAAATTGTTTGTTTCACTTCGTTGCCTATTTCTTCTACCACCGACGATGTTGTTTCGCCGTCCCACTGAAGAACTTGTTCAGTTACTTGGCTAACGTGTCTTTTAGGCATGGCTTCGATTTGGCTTGTCCTTTGCTAAAATAAAAAATAAATACCATATTGCAATTTCATATTTTGGCGCCTAATATGTGATCAAAGTTTTGTTTTTGATTTTTTTCTCCCCATGTTTCCCTCAATCACATCCGTTAAAAGCCGCCGTGTTTCCTATCGCCGAGCCGCTTTGAAGAAGGCAACCATTAACAACGACATCAGCCGACGCCATTTTGCCTGGCGGCTTCTTTTAATATTTTTATTTAGATTTCCATACATAAAAACATCATCACTGTCGTATAAAATAAATAATTACGCTTAGCATCTTACCTTAATTTTAATCTTCAGTCAAATAACGATTTCAGCTGTTTTCATATAATATTTCCAACCACATAAATCGCAACACTGAAGCTGTTCAAACAACTTCAGCTTCGACGTCATTATCGTCATCGCCACAGTGCACATGCGCGGAAAATATACGCTCAGAAAGGCTCTAACTTTACTCAGCGTTCTATATATAAAATATACGAAGCATAAAATTGCTTAGTTAACGACAATGATTATGGGATGGGAAAAAATGGGATTGGGACCATTGTATTGGAAAGTAAAATTTTTATGTATGGAACCGCATGGGGTATCTCTCTTTGCGGTTACCATAATAGTGAAAATCTTTTTCGTAAGTTATTTTAATAACTGCATTAGAATTCGTTTATTTTGTCAGTAATCAACTGATTACATTAGTTTTTAACATAATAAAACTTTTACGGTATACTCTAGCTTTATAATTCTACAGTATATTATACGTAAACAATAACACCACAAATGGGTTTCTTTTTAATATCTGGAGCCGTTGCAATTCTCATCGCTGTACGTGGCTATTTGCGTTATTATAAATGGGGTCGTTGTGATTGTCCAAATACAATAAAAAATAAAACTGTCATAATAACTGGTGCGAACAGTGGACTTGGTAAAGAAACGGTCAAGGAATTAGTTAAACGTGAAGCTAAAGTAATATTGGCATGTCGCGATGTAATTAAAGGCCTGTCAGCTGCTGAAGAAATCCATCGATCAACCGGATGTGATAAAAATCTTCTTGTAGTAAAATATTTAGATTTAGCATCGTTAAAATCTGTCAAAACCTTTGCTGATGACATTATAAAAAGTGAAGCTAAAATTGACGTTTTAATTAACAATGCAGCCGTATGCAGTTGTCCATTTAGTCAAACAGCTGAAGGATATGAAATGCAATTTGGAGTCAATCATTTGGGTCACGCTTATCTGACAAATCAGCTGATTAACGTCGTCAAAGACAGGATTATATTTGTCATATCTTCACTATATAAGTACGGACAAATTCTTAGTAACTCTAATGAATTTTTGTATAAAAATTTAACCAAAGATGAAAGTTATACTTATAATCCCAAACAAGCCTACAGAGACAGCAAGCTGGCTAGCGTTTTGTTTGCTCGGCGATTAGTTCCGCGAACGTCCGCAATCGTATTGTGCGTCTCTCCCGGGATTGTATGGACCAATCTCGGACGACACATGAAATTTAGTTTAAGTCATATCTTCATGATATTAATTTTTGGAATATTTTTTCTGAGAACACCAAATGAAGGAGTCCAATCAATTATACACTGCACATTATCAGATGAATGCAAAAACAAATCCGGGAAATTGTATAGAAATTGTAAAGAAACCAATTGGGCTGAAATTGCTTTAAATGATAGACTTGCTGATTTGATCGAAAAGTTTACTAAAAATGTCATTTAATTGCTTTGATTATTATAATAATAAATGATGTGCAAAAAAAATGTTGTTTGACTAGATTAGATAAGAGATTCATAATTATATATCTTTAAAATATAATACTGAACGCCACAAATAAGACAATTATTATATAATGACTATGTTAAGTTATATACAAGAAAAGTGTGACCATGAAATAATAATTCTGCTTGCAATGTAAAGTACCTGAATATCATGTATGTACATTAATTTGATATAATATTATTATAGTTATAATTCAACTTTAAGGTTTATAAGCAAAATTTAAAAAACTTTTAACCGATTATTTTTAAAACAACCTGAATATTTCGTCCAAACAGAATTATTACTGGTTTGTTTTGAAATTATACTGATTTCTACTTGGTTTGTTGAGTTGCAACCAATTATCCAAAAAGTTTTATATGGAAACACTTTTTTTTTTTTTGTTTTATAATTTACTTTTTTTTTTTCTCTTACCCCATAATAATATTTTCTCATGTATTGTCTGTCTTTTATTCATTTATTTAACTACTTCTATTGTCAGCTTGGCTGTTAACATCTGCTTCCATCGGGTTCCCTAAATTACTACTTCCTTCATTAGTTTCAATTGTCTGTTGTTGTTGTATCCTTAGTCGATCTAGTAATAATCTCTGTTGTTGTTCTAAATGCATTTGAAGTTCAATAATGATTGGATCGGTTGGTGAAAAATGCTCTTCGTGAATTAAAAATCGGATGGTTTCTTCAGCACAGAATCGGTATCCTGCTAACGTAGCATCATCGTCTTCGTCATCAATATCTAATTCGTCATCAATTAATTCTTCTTCACTTTCACATTTATTTGAATCTAACGCCACATTTGTATCTGTTAAATAATTTAACGATGAAATGTTATTGAATACGGTATAATATGGTGAGTAATCGTACCTTCAACATCATTTGACATCATGACTTCTTCGAAATCAGTCAATTGCTCCAAAACGTTATTGATAATATTGTTTACTTCTCTTGCTGAATATGACTAGAAAGTTTAAGAAAAACCAAAAAATTAAAAAAAGATGAAATGTAAAAATTAATAACACAAAAATGAGAATTTTGATTTTACATGAGAAAAAATCTAATATTTATTATTAGTCACTTTAGTGTATTGCTTAATTACCATAGCCTAATTAAGTTATAAAGTTGTTGATACATTTCCATTGTTTTTTTTACTTATCTAAAATCGCGTTAAAACTTTGTATCAACATAAAAGTTCATTTAAATCAATTTATTGCAAGGTTAAGCTTTTAGTCAGTGCATTTCATAAAAAAAATGTTTAGTTTCACCTGGCGTTTTGTCCCCTAACCCTCTCTATATCTCTTCTGATCCCTTATCTAACTAAACACAAAAATGTCTCCCCTTCTCCAAACTCTCTTTTATCCTATAGGAAATTTTTTTTTTTTTGCCTTTAAACACAGCAGCTGTTGCACTGACTGGCGAAAAGTCTCTAGTCAATTTCAATTAAAAATTCCAAAATTATAAAGTTTACTAGCAGCTGAAGCAACTTTTTTTTTGTTTTTAAGATGCTACATTTTTTTTCTTGAAAGTTTATTGTAAAACTTCATTATTACAATTGGCATACCAAAATTACGATTTATGGAATTTAGGATACATTTTTGACTAACAAACGTATAACATTATGGCAATTTTTTATGTTAAAAATGGTTGTATTGCCCCTAAACTACGAATTACAATGTGGCATATTATTTAAAATCGATTTCTTATGTTTCTCCTTGACTTCATTGTAAAGTAATAGAAGGAGTGGCTAACCTTCCCTTCACTTTTGGACCCTGTACTCTTAAGCATAAAAAAGGACAGGTGTTCATTGCAAACTCGATATACAAAGTTTGCAATTCAAAAGATATTAAATTTATTTATTATAAAAAATTTAATCGATATGCATTTTATGTATGCAGTATTTCCTCTTCATTTAAAATTAATATAAACAAATTCAACAAATCAAAATGCTGTTTTTGTATTTTTTTGAAAATTACTGTAATTAACATGGATAACTTACCTTATTTTGTTGTCGGTGATAAATTTGGTTAAAATTACCACAAATGATTGAATGATTCTCTGAGTTTTCTGAAGTATTTCCATTTGGACCACCACTAAAATATAATAATAAAAAAATTAAAACAAAAAAAAACAACCAAAAAACTCGAATTAAAATCAATGAAGTAAAAAATATTTTTGAGATATTAAATTACTCATGCACAATTATCGTGTTAGCTTTCAGAAATAATATACATTAATCATAGTCTAATTTGTTAAAAAATAATTATATTAACTACCATAACTATTACAGTATATTCATATAATGACGCAACGTTATAGGCAGAAGAGCCTCTCCTGCCTATGCGGTTGTGTCACTTTCAGTTTCGTGAAGAATTTCCGTACTTACGATTATTATATAATATCTCAAAAATTGCAAGTTACAACTGAAACATAAAGTTAGTTCGAAAATGTCTAATGCTCTTACTAAATATTTCTAATAATTATTTATTAGTTATACCGTTTGCAAGGAACTTCAACGTATAAAATGTTAAAACAAAAATTCAACGAGTTCATTCAAATTAGTTTAACTAACGATCAGAACTTTAGACCAATAAAAATGTCAAAATTAAAGTAATAATTATTATTGAATTACTGGTAATATACTTAAACTTCATGCAATCAACTAAGTGATAATATTGCATAGGAAAAGATTAATGAATGTCTTACCTGGCTAGACGTGTGTTCATGATAAGAAACCAACAGCTTTTGGGACCAACAAGTTCAACTCAAAATTCGCGTGTGTACCTCCACACGATCACACGCATGGCCCAACCTCCAAACCAACCTCAATTCAACTCTCACCCTCCTCCTCCCTGACTATGCAGCATTATACTAATAACAACAGCAATAATACTCTCCCCCCCATTGTACACACTATCACCATCTTCATTGGCTCCCACTCCACTCCCCTTGTAAACATTTAGCGTCACACGCCAGCTGTCTTTACACCACACGCTTCTTTTAACGCTTCAGAGTTTCTAGGGAGGAAAGTAAAATGCACTGCAGGAGCAATTGCAGCAGCCAGAACCGCACATAAGGATGAGAGGGGAAACGAGGGAATTTGTAAAAAAAAAATATACATACAGTATTATAATAATAAAGAGAAAGACACTGTAGAGCAGCTGGATAAGTCTTTTCTAGTGGAGAGTTATGATAAAATACACACAAAAAAATAAATAATATTCGAAATAACGAACTAAATCAGTAATACATTGATATGAAATGTTGAGTTACTCAAATGTATGTAAATTACCTATAATTTACTTAAATATATGTAAAGTTTACACTAATGATTGCAAAAAGTCATTCAAACAACTTGCAATTTTGCAAAATAGCATTGAAATAAAATCTAGTAATAAATTATTAATTTAAGTCAAAATAAATGTTTAGTAAGTTGCAAAACTGAATGATTACTAAGTTTGCAAGTTTACCTAAACATTGTGAAAGTTACTTTAAACGTTGCATAATAGTTTTGGAAATTAATACTGATCCTGAAAAAGATCCAAGTCCGGTTATACTGTATTTTCAATGCCTTTTTATTAGCAGATTAGCTCTGAGTAAGGTAGTTCGACATGTTACATTACGCTGTATAATGTTCGGAATATTGACGTTGAATATGGCAAAGAACTAAGGTAGGGTGAGGTTTCTACAAGTACATTCAGGCGTCAGGGCTTTTCAATTATTTCTAAGGTCACGCGTGCTGTTGTGCATGAAAGGTGGTGAGGAGGAAATGGGAAGGACAGGGATGCCTTGATGCAGAAATCGGCTTTTAGACTACTGTTCAGTAATGCTTACGCGTGCCACCCACACGACGACTTTCCTTCACACATTCAATCCCAAAACCAATAACAGAACATTATAACACATTTTCAACTTTCTCGTATCCTATTTCATTACAAATGAACGAAGTTGAATAATCAAATTAATGAAAAAATTAAACGGTAAATTAATTAGCAAGACCATTTGCTATGTACATTAAAACTTGAGCGGATAAGAGAGATGGATGAACCTCACACTTGAGTGTTTTCTGTAATTAGACATAATTTCAAGACAGCCGCCTCTTCTTTTACAGAAATTTTTTTTGTTAACCATGATCGCTCATGAGGCTACTGCTTACTACACTCAATCTTTCTACTCTATAAAAAGACTATAATTAACGTGTTATATTGCCATAATCGAATACCCAGTGTTAATGTTCCTCAAGAACAACAATCATAAAAAACGTTTTCCATAAGGCAGAATAGTATTTCAACTTTCTGAGATACGGAATATCAAGAAATTAACATAATACTTGTATCGCACTAGATACAATCGCAAAACCAAAAATACTTTTAAGAAACAATAACGATTTAAACTATTACTGATAGTAACAATTCTGAAAAAACCCAAACTCATAAATCCGTCTTTGACTAGTTGTTTAATTAATGTAACATTTATTGTCACTTTAAAAATAAAAACTATTTACAATATACAATACTTACGGCTCCTTTGTTGAACACAATGGACCTTAAAACCAAATACCATCTTCAGCATCTCCATCTCCTATAACCATCGAGCTCGGAGCCTCTTCTTGCTGATCATTGTCTTCATTTTCACTTTCAGATACAGCCAAATCTTCATTAATAGTATTTTGATCTTGCCTTTCCTGTTGAAAACCCTCCAAAAGGAATGCTGATGGATCGTAGTTTTCATCTACATCCATGTTTTCGTCAGTTTCCACATGAGCTGGAGCACCTAACAGACAAAAATAAAATAAGTATTGCAATTATGTTACATTTTGATTGACATCGCAATTTAATTACGTGGCTGATAATATTCTTGTAGCTGTTGTTCAGCCATTTCTTCTTCAGCAACTTCTTCCTCAGAACTTAGAATCTCTTTATTAAATTCTTTATGATGATTTTCACTTTCGGATTCACTTCCATCGTCGCTCAGTCTGTTGAGGAAATCGTTATCACTACCTTCATTATCAGAAGCTTCACTGTTTTCAGGCGTTATTTGTAAATCTATTTAAACAACAATAATTACTCTACTATAAGTTTCTCAATAATAACTTCAACAAATGTTCACCTTCAACTAAAACGTTGTTGTCACTTCTGTTTTCTCTCAGTGTGTTTGATTCATCGAGTTCATTCCAGTCGTGTGGAGTTTCATCTTCAACATCAACAAATTCAGAATCGTCCATATCCTTTCTTGGTCTTGGAATCATCTACAAATCCGTATTTTAATAAGTATTATAAAAGCCAAACATGCTTTTTGAAAATTATACCCCTGAAAATGAAGGCTTAGAATGGTCTTCGTCTTCGTCCACAGCGTAATGATCATCTGCTCCCAGACTGTTATCGTCGTGATCTAAATGACCTGCTGAGCCAGTCATCATGGAGTCCGTCTCAGCCGCATCCAAAGCTTGTTCCTGAGCTAGTCTTATATTTCTTTCCAATGGAGCAAGGTGATCGTCATACTAAGTTCAGAAACAAATTATTGAATTAGTACTATACAATTACTGTATAAATCATACGACACTAACCTGTTCTAACGTTTCTTTGCAAATTTCAACAATCTGTAACGCTTTATTAGTGTATCCGTTATCAGCTCCATTAAAAGTCACGCTGTTTCGATACAGCAATTCAACATCATTGAAGAAGTCCTCTCGATTATGATATTTGTGTGTTTTAATATTCTGATAATATATTAGATATTAAAATTTCTTTATCAACTTGATCTGAATACGAGAGAACTCACTTTCATGATTAACTCCAAATCCATTGGTTTCTTAATAACGTTATAATAATCTTTAACAAATTTCTTATTAACAGGCTTATGGAAAGGCCAGGACTCGGGAACCGACTTAAGTCTTTCATTGACAATGCTTTCAAATATGAAAGAAAGAGCTACTTGATCGTCATCATCAAGAAGAGGATTAATGGCTTTCTCAAGTCTCATCAACCGTTCCTCCTTTTCCTCAAATCGTTGCAAACACAAAGATAGCATTTTCTGAGCAGTAGAAGTAAAAATCCCTTTTGGTCCTAAATGTTAAAAAAAAATTAATACAATTTTCTAAATGTAATGTAAATAATAGTACCATTGTAGAGAGAGCTATTTAAAACAATTTGATTAACATCAGCTAAAAACTCTTCTCGAGATTGATATTTCTTTTGTCTTATATTTTCTCGCATAGTCAGTAGATCCATTGGTCGTGACACAACATTGAGATAATCAACAACAAGTTTCGGATTAACAGGTGCTAGGAAAGGGTGTGTCTGAAATAATTTGATCAATTAAATTCTCATTAAATTAATAAATCCAATATTTGATTTACATCAGGAAGATCTCTCATTTCGTTTAGTATGCTCTCAAAAATAGAAGACAATGTGATGACTGGATCCGTTCTCCTTCTGTTGGCTGATTTATGAGGCTTTTTCAAGTAGTCACAATGGACGACAGTTCCTGCTCGTCGTCGCTTCTTTGTAGCCACGGCTTCTTTAGGAAACTTCAGAACAAGAGATCTTCGCCTAATTTCATCAGCGCGCTATAAAATAATTGAATTAGTACCACACCCTTCAACAGTCATTTATTTTAAATATGGCATATAAACAAACCCTAATTAATTCTTTAGATAAAATGACTTTCGTTCCTTCCACGTTAACCAAATCGTCTTCGTTAATTCCAATCTTTTCTTCTTGTTCCTCTTGCTCTTCTGTCATCGCAACAGCAACAGGAGGAAGAGGGGTAGACATATGATACTGAGGGCAAGCCTTATTTGTCCTCATGTGACCAATGGCACCGCAGGCTCCACATTTCAACTACAAATATGATTAAATAAGAATACTACCTCATCGTAAGTACCATAATATTATACCTTAAGTTCTGGCTTATCTTTTTTAGGCTTCTTCTTTGGTGGAGCTATTCCAAGTTTCTCCCTCTCCTGATTTCTCTTCAACCGTCTAAGTTGCTCTTGAATTCGTCTTTTTTCACGTTTCATTTCTTCTTTCTGTTGCTCATCTAACGTAGCAAATTGCTTACTGAAAAATATAGATAACATATTTTGTTATTAAGCAGCAATGAAAATTAACTTAAAATACTCTGTAATTACATAAATGACGGATCCTTTGTGTTACGAATTCGCAAATAGGTATCAATTACAGCTGGTTTTCTAATAATTTCGACTCGAACAAATTCTTTGCCATCTGCAGTTCTAAACGTTCGATGAATCTTTAAATGCCTTCCAGTAATCGATCCCATGCTTCCAACAGAACCCGCATCATCATCTTTATCTTTTCCTTCTCGAGATTTTTCTTTCTCACCTAATGAAATAATAAAGTAATTGCTCAACTATACAGTCAATTCTAATTTACCTAATTTAGAGATTTTCTTTTTGTCATCAATTGAATCAATCGATTCGCCTAAAATCATTTTCTGTAATTCCCTCCTTTCAGCTTCTTCTCGTTCATGAGATAACTAGTTACAAAGTAATTTAAATAAAAAATTTATAAAATAACGCCAGTATTGAATATTTACTTGTGAACTCGTCTTCTTGTTTGACAACATATTTTCTATATTTTTTCCCATCTCTTCAATATCGCTACTATCTTCCTCAGAACTAGAACCTTCATCAGTTGACAAAACTTCCGATGATGCCAATACTCTTTAAAAAAAAAAAACATAATTAACCAAAACTACTGCACGTTATCAATTATTCGGAATATACCTGTTTTGTAAATCGAATATCCTTTGACATTCTTCTTTATAACGTTCTTGATGCTCAGCGATACTAAATCGATTTCCTCTAGCAAACTTGCTCATAGCTTCTTCACCTGCTTTTGCCTGTTCAGTTGATAGTGTTCTTACTACATCGATAACCTCCCAACGAGATAATTTCTTAATTTCTTCTTCAGGTACACCGAATTTCTTCAATAACTGTTTGGCGTTGCTTAAAGACAAACGCCGAAGATCAGCGTCAGTTCCTGTTACAGTTTTCTTTGCTTGTTGTTGAGCGGTTGCTTCTTCCTACAAAAAATAATTTTAGCATAAATAACTGCCGACAAATATAAAATGTTTGCAATCGTAATTACTTTAGACTGCTGTGGTTTGTTCGGAACGCGAACATATGAAAATCCTTCACCACATCCTGACGGATCTGCAATTCCAGTTAACTGAAGTAAACATTTGTTTTTCATAGCATGTATAAAGGCTCTGGTAGTATTCCAAGGAGCTGCTTTCACTTCATCATCCATTTTGACTTGCAACTCTTCGTCATTATCGTCATCTGGAGCAAAAAGTGATTTCTCACCATAACCAGCGTCCTAAAAATGAAAAATACAAATAAATATACAGTTCGTAATTAAAATAAAAGTAACCAAATTTCGAATTTATAAGCCGTGTTACTTACCTTCAGACGTTGTTCCGCAGCTACCATAGAATAGAATGAACAACATTGCTCAGGTGATACCATTGCTCGAATTTCTTCTTCAGAAGGTAAACGAAACTGAGATTTCACAACCCACCAGTTCGAGTCCATTCCTTAAAAATTTAAAGCAATAATATTAAAATGTGTTTAACTATTTGTTTTCAATACACAATCTGTTATATCGTATACACTTAGTGTTAAAAAAAATCTTCTAACAACAAAATTTATATAAAATAGAAAACTTTAAAAACCTGTTCTTTTAAAATCGGCACACAGTTTTAATCTTTTTCTGATGGAGCTTTCAGAGTGAGATGGAAATGCCTTTTTAATGTCATCCATACGTATACGGCGCGGAGTATCTTTGCTTTTCCAAAATAACCGATAAATGAAAACCTAGAACATGAAATATTAAGAAACAAGGAATAGATTCGTCAACTAAGCCTAATATAATCAATTATACAGTACTTGCCTGTAAAAAGTCACGAATAAAGTTGTTAGAACGTTTAGAGTTTGGTCCAGGAACTTCATAAAGTGGACACAATTGACCAACAGTGTAAAGCATATCCAATTCTCGAATGTAATAACTGTAACATAAAAAAAATTAACAACAGCTTCAAACATTCATAAAAGTAGGCAATCTTACTGGTTACGGCAACGTATAATTAGAAAATCGGTTTCTGGGATTTTATGATCATAAATTGGTGCACGATACATATTATTTTCCAAAGCCTATTAAATAGAAAATTGTACTATTATAGTTACATCTTTTATTATTAGTATAAAAATGACCAACCTGCAAACTTTGACCAGGTGCTAAAGATCCCAAAAATGGTGAAGTATGGGCATATGCTGTCTCTCCATAAACGTAATCTGGTGCCCCTTGATCTTTTCCAGGTTTCTACATTCAGTGTTAAATTTAAAAGTAATAATCATAAGTAATTGTATAATTTTAAAAAGAAGCCTAACAATTACCCTCTTATAATAATTTTTAATTTTAGTTGCCATTCCAACTTGATTGACAAGTGGAGGATGTTCCTCTGAATATTCCAACATAATCAATTCTCCATCTTTGCCTGTTAGATCTTCTGGAGTTCTCATGA
Organism: Helicorthomorpha holstii; assembly: GCA_013389785.1. Classification (NCBI taxonomy): domain Eukaryota; kingdom Metazoa; phylum Arthropoda; class Diplopoda; order Polydesmida; family Paradoxosomatidae; genus Helicorthomorpha; species Helicorthomorpha holstii. The sequence continues at coordinate 29,600,247 of JAAFCF010006596.1, read as the reverse complement.
AGAACATTTCACCCCCACCCGAAGCCTGTCGTTCCTGCTCACGTAACTAAAATCAACAAACGATAAAGTAAATATAAAATGCAAATTAAAACATTAACAAAACGAATATACTTTAGCCTTTCGTTTAATCTGTTTAAGTAGAGGAATAACTTCATGAGGACCAGGCTGGGCTAAACTACCATGCGAGTAACGTTTTAAAGGCTGACGATGAAAATTTCTTAGCTTTATCGGCCCCATATGGGTTGGAAAAAATGGTGATCTTAATTCCAACGCAGGTATAGAATGCTGCAATTTAAATCCATTAAAGTTAAAACGCTATAATATTCTTTGGATCTGTTTAAATTCACGTACTTGAATTAAATTGCCTCCCATATTCATTCTTAGAGCACTATCCTGGGTTAAACGAGGATTATAATATTCATCATTTGAAATATTGAATGGATTTTTCTCAGTAGTTTTCGTTGGTGGCTATTAATATATATATAAAAATTAAAATACCCCACACAAATAATTGATATTTCAATATCCGTCTTACTGGTGGCGGTTCAGGTTCGTTAATGAATCCGGCTTTTCCAAGTAATATTCTAGATTTTCTAATTTGATCTTTCTTATCCTTTACGGGATTATCACTAGCCACTGTATTTGGATCAGGATCATCCGGAACCGCCAAAATAATGTTCTCATCGTTTGGATCTAAAGTTAAAATTTTTGGTTCTGGAATTTTTTCCATTGACTAAGAAAAAATACAATTTATTAGTATTAAAAACATTATACAAATTTAGAAAATGTTGTACCTCAGCATCCCAAATGACATCATCTTCCCAACAACCATAAACAAGATCTTCATTTTCTACAGGAAAAATTGAATACCAAGTGTCGTCTTTTTCTTCGCCACCTTCTACAAGACATAATATATAGATCATGATTATTGTTTATACAACTATTGTTTATATAATTGGTTGTCCTACGCAAGCCGCTTGATATAGGCATTTTAGTTGACGTAGAAGATCCAGCGCTTTTTCCTGTGCCAGTCGAACCTCCAGCTTTTGTAATGGCTACTGTCGGTGGTGCAGTAGTGGTAACGCTTTTGCCTACAAATATAATTCAATTTAATCATAAATAATTTTAAAGTTATATTAATTGTCTGCATTAATATACCTTGTTGACTAAAAGCAGTAGCAGTTCTATTTGAACTGCTTGGAACCCAACCAGCCGCGTTATTCTTGCTATTTAACTTGGATAAAACCTTCAAAAACTGCAAATAAGCATTGCTACACTCTAAAAATAACCAACTTGATAATACCTTATGCTTAATGTCATCACCATTCCAAATAACATCTTCTTCCCATTGTAACTGCGAAACCATGTGAAATGCATCTTCTGGAATTTCACTATTTTGATCGTCGTTTTGTTCATTTACAATTTCGGGTTCAGCTTTTGGCTCAAGTGAAAGCATATCTTTCTCATCATAACTATTATGTTCCTAAAAATGATAAATTATAATTCCAGTAATTTTTGTAAACCGCGTTCAACTAGATACCGTTTTTAGTTTGAATCCGTAATCAAACCCTTCACCAGATTCGGGAACCTCAAGAAGATCATACCAATACTGCGCTGGACCATAACGCCAATAGGCCACTTTAGGAGTTGATTCACCCGCATTCGATCCATTATTTGTCGAATTTGAAGAGTTTTCCTCAGTTGTTTTCATAAATTTGTCCTAAATTTTTTAACCATTTAATAAAACTTATATTTATTACTTATAAACTCACAAGTCAGTATTTACATTATCATCAGGCATACAATCTTCAGGTGGTGGTTCAGGAGCATAATTTAGTACCCATTCATTTTCGCTCTCGTCTTTTTCAGGAGGAATTTCAGGAGCAACTTCTGTTTCAACAACTGATTTTCGCTTCTTCTTCTTTTTTATTCCACGCCAAATTTGAGGAAGACTAGAAGGTTTTCCAGGGCCAAATAGTCTAGAAAACCGAAGAACCTACACAAAGATTAAATTAATTTAAAGTTGCCACGTTTGCTTTAGTAGAATTTCAGTACCTTTCCATGTCGAAATTCAGGAAATAATTTGACTACGTCAATCTCGGCATATTTAGCTGGTAACATATCGGCCAAAGGAGTGTTAAGTTTTTTCAACTTCTTGTCAGGAGAGGAAAGCTTAGTTTCACTACCACTGATTTTATTTTGGTTATCATTTCCACTTTCGCCAGCTTCATCTGACCGATGTTTTACAACAGGGATTGCTGCTGGTGGTGGCATCAATTTTGAATCGTTAATGTCAACTTTAAGTTGGTTAGCATCTAAAATACAAATATCAATAATGAGCATCAAAGTTAATAGTTAGAAATTCTATGTTTACGTTGTACAGTACCATTATCTTCAGCTAACTCATTAATATCTGAATAATCAACAGCACTTGGAGATTTTTCCTGGTCTATTATTTAATAATTAATAAAAGCATAAAATAATAACCGGTTTCATAGGTTGTTTACCATCATCAGGTTCTTCTTTCACAACATTTCTGGGTTTTTCATCTTCAGTGTCAATTGATTCCGAATTACATTCGTCTGATATGTCCTTTAATATGTCTCCAATCGCATTACTCACTTGCCCCAATTTAGATAAATTTCGTATTATGTCCTACGAATACAATTCATAATTAAGCGAATGAAAACATGCACGATACCACAAATCAAAACACAGTCTAATATTAGCTTACCTGATCCAAAAAATCATTTTCCAAACGACCCTTTTCGTCCACATTGCCAAATAAAAACCCCGTTAAAGACAAGGGTTCGTCGTCATCGTTATCCATAATTATTGTGTATTCTAGTTAACACAAAATTATTTTAAATTAAGCAAAAAAAACCTTTCAAAACGCGAACCCTAACACAACAACTACCACCATCACTCAAGTCCCGCAATTTAATGAGAATATTGTATTTGTCTCAACCCAGAGGTCGCTTCAGATAAATTCAGTCTCGGATTTACGTCATCTCGCGCATGCGTTCCACTTGCAACGCACTAGCTGATAAACGTGTGGTACGTGTACCCAATTATGTAACTTGTTTATGCCACCCCAAGGAGTCGGTGAGAATATTCGGTAATCCGGCAAATTCGATAATCCGACATCGCTTGCAAGACGTTTGTCGGATAATCGGATTACAGCGGGTCAGCTGTAAATAAATACTGTACCGGCACGACTGTTTATTTCATCATTGAAATACACTGCGTTACCAACTTTTCATAACTACAGTACTATAAATTTACCGTGCATGTTTTGAAAATCCGTTCAAAAACTTAGTAAAGTTTAAAAATACAACTATAGTATGTAGACGAACGCAAATTCCATTTACATTTCAATTACGGTACTGTATAACATTTTTATTGTTAATAGGCTTTATTAAATTTGTATGTTTTTTAATTATAGGACTTTATAATGTAGAAATAAGTTTAGCTGCTGGTATATACTAACTATGAAATTACTAGTTTAATATTTATTCATATAATTTTATTTTGTAATTTTTGTTGGTTTATTTCAAATATACGGTATTATTAGGAACTGCCTTTTGCATCCTAATCATTGGGGTTCCATTCACCTGATTTTTATATTTGCAAATTACGGTACTCAAAAATATTCCATCTGAAGCGATAGTTTTCTGTTATCATACACGTATAATAATAACAGTAGTGAAGTTAATGATTGACTTCAATTAAAGTACAGTAATATAGTTTTGTTCTTGCGACTCTCCTTTTCAATTGATTCTTTCGAAGATTTCTAGTCGGTGACCAACCAGTTTCGTTTAAGAGAAGCTTTTGTAAAAATACTCAAAGGTTAAATTTTTAAAATTTCTTTATTTCAATATATAGTTATGTAAAAAGTGCAAAACAGTTTGTATCAAAAATTAGAAAAACAAATCATATAAATATTATATACAAAGAATTGCCACACCAATGGCACTAAGTTAATTTGTTTAAGACGCATTTTGGTTAATCAAATCATCCAATAGGACCAATAATTTGTAACCATTACGATCTTAAATAGCACATTACTTCATCTCAAATAAGTTATTTACAGAATAATTATGTCTCATGGTATGAATTTCAATTTTACAATTCAAGACGATTGGGATGTTTACAATATTAACAGAAATTTAAAATTAAACATGCGTATATATTTTATGTAATACTATTTTAGTTTGGCATATGCCTTGTCTGTTGAGTAGCCAATTCGAGTACTGTACGTGTTGCTGCAAAACAATTAATTAAAAAAATATTTTGCGCAATATATTGAAACAATATCATTGTTTACAGTAAAGTATATTACATAATTTACCACAGAATTCAAGGCACATTATTTGTTTTTTAAAATCAGCTATGTGAAATTTTACAATGATAACACCAACTCAACAAATAATTTGATTCGCATTGAAAAAACCAAGTCCATTTATACTTCACAACATGATAAATCAATGTCATCAATATAACGGTTTTGTTCAAAATAAGTTCTATGTCATTAATTAAATTAAAAGATAATAGACTAAAAATAAACATCTAACAAAATGTTGGCGATTCTGTCAATGTACACTATATTACAATCTAAGTAGGTATTAATTTTAAATTACAATGATTCTAAATGCTAACGGCACATTTAAACGTTTCAAATCCTGAGCTCCCCTCCCTGTTCGGAAACAACGCTCTGTACAGCCAATGATGTTGAAGGTAACTGCATTTTTGGTCTTCGTACACTAAGTGAATTTGCTGATAAATTAAGTCCAGTAACGGTTGTCGATCCTGAAGTAACCAAGGGTGAAATGGACGGTGACCTAGTTGCTAATGGAGAAAGAGATGGAGAAAAACTTGGTGACATAGCTGAAGATAAAAACGACGTTTCATGGCCAATCGGAGATTTGGGTAAAGTTGGTAACGCTGTCAGTTGACTAGTCCTGTTGGAACTCAAAGCAACTGGTGCTATGGACCTTGGGGCAACGTTCGTTATAAGTGGCGGTGGTAAATGTGTTCTAACTTGCGGATTTAGCGTTTTCTGCTGCTGCACTGTAACACTTGATGATATATTATCTTTATTTCCTGAGTTTAAAGCAATATTTACAGTGTCATCTTTAAGCCTGGCTATTTCAGCAAACACATGAGCCAGAGGCTGATACTGTGGACCCCAATCTAATAAATAGTCCCAATTATAACTTCCAGTTAATTCTTCTTCACTATGAACTATTGAACTTAGCGAACCGGTCATTGAAAGTTGGCTGTCATCGATAAATCCACCTGCGTTTACCGCACCACTTCCACCGTCGCCATTAACACCACTGTTTCCACTGGTACCATACGATGATCTTGTGGAAGCACTGCCATCGCCAACACCACCACCAATGCTTACAGATGTAACCGAATCATCATTGTTAATTTTGGCATAAATTAGCGAAGAAATGTCAGCGCTGCCATTGTCACCAGAGTCATCGTCTTCTTCGGAGAAAATGTTATGCATATTTTCTACACTGTGACGTTGCTGATGCTGAGCTGTTTGAGGCTGCTGGTGATGTAACAAATGATGATGGTGATGTTGGTGAAGAGATCTGTGCTGTGGTTGATTAAATGGGTGATGGCGTTGCTGAGATGACGCTTGATGTCTTAATACTTTATCAAAATCTGGCCGGTGATGTTGACTAATACCAGGACTTTTGTTGCTAGTTGTTTCTGATCTGGCCGTCGTATTAATGCCCAATCTGGCCAGATATTCTTGAGTATTATGAACTGAAGATTCGGACAAGTTATCTTGTTCAAGTTCATTGTCTGGTTGAATTCCAGAGTCTGGTCCACTTAACCGATCTCTCAATAATGGGCCTTCGTTTATCATTCGTATTTCTTCATCTTCAACATCTTCAGCTTCTTCTTCGGCTGATCCTCGTCCACTGGAAGCTGAATTCGACTGATCTGATATTTCGGATGTTGTGTTACTTCTGTGAACATGGTGTCCACCTCCACCGGTTGAACTTCCACCAACAACGCTTCCACCACCATCTGGAGTGCTGTAGTGACCAATATCATCATATCCGGGTGGAAACTGTGATGAAGATCCAACTACCGTTCCAGCAGCTGACTGATGAATATCAATAACATCAAAAGAATTATCAAATTCTCTCGCCATTCCCGATTTAACTGAACGACGTTGCTGATTACGATAACGTAAAAATACGATGACACTAAATAAAGCGATGGCTAATATGGCTAAAGACACCACCAATCCCAATGTCCATCCTGCCATTCCTCCACTGGAAGCCGATGCAGATGAGGCTCCATCTTGAGCGCCATCAACAGTTACCAGAGGTGTGTCGTTCAGAAAATCAATTAGAATTTCAGCAACCGTTACGTTACTTAATGAATTTGGTCGACCAGATGTCGCTGAGATAATTAATGAAACGTCTTTAGTGTGTAATGAAGCCTCTCTACGATTTCGCATGGTCAACTGCTGAGCAATTAAATTTTGCGATGCGTGCAAGCCCTCGGGAATGAGTAAAGCAGTTTTCACAATAATTTCTCCAGATGTACGGTTAATTTTAAAATTTGGATGAGAGTTTCGCAATGTATAAACAACTCTGCCATCAACTCCCTTATCTCTATCTCGAGCTTCAACTTTACCAACGATATAACCAACTGGTGCATTTCCAGGCATTACAAACTTATAAGTATCCAAAAATGACGGTGTATATTCATCACGACTTTCCACATCTACTCGTAATTGCACGCTGCTTTTACGTCCACCAGCATCCGTAGCAGTAACCGTTAAGATGTATGCATTTCGTGCTTCATAGTCAAAAACGACTTTTGTTGTAAGTGCCCCGGTGTTTTCATCAATTCGAAATGAGCTGCGAGCATCTTCATTCCCTTTCGCAGTAAACGAGTACCGCAGTTTTCCATAAATTCCAGCATCGGCATCAAAAGCTTTAACAATACAAACGGTTGTACCAATTGGAGAATTTTCTTCTACAAATTCCCAGTAACTGTTCAGCGGAAATTTTGGTTCATTATCATTTTCGTCTTGTACTTTTAGAAGAATGCTTATAATTGATGAAAGTTGCGATTGTTTTGGAGCTCCATTAATGTCATTGACAGCCCGAACGACAATCCGATGCTCAGTAGCATTCTCATAATCAAGAGCTTTTATCAACACAATACTTCCAGTGCGTGAGTTAATTGCGAACAGCTGGGCATCATTACCAGAAGTAATTGCATAACTAATGTTGCCATTCAGGTCAGAATCAACTGCTAAAGCTTGAATGATTTCAGAACCAACTACAGTATTTTCACTAATGTTAACTGGGATTGATACCCCAGGTTTAAATTGTGGAGCGTTATCATTGGCGTCGTCAACTGTCACCGTAACTTCAGCAGTGGCATTAATTAGTGGTGATCCACGAGTATAAGCCGTTATAATCATATGATAAGTTTTATAAAGTTCTCTGTCAATGATACCAGAGAGAATAATTTCACCGGTGTGACTGTTGATGTCGAATGGTCTTCCATCATAACCAGTTGATGATATTGTGTATATATAATGGCTATTATCAAATTTCTTCAAACTTGACAAATCAGATTCTGCTGACAACTTAAAAATTATCTCGCCAATTTTCGCATCTTCGTGTACTTTTAACCTAATAATTAAAATATTACTTTAATTATGCTAATAGATGATTATGAAAAGTTTTTTTGACTTACGAATATAATTTTTGTGCAAATATTGGTTTTTTCATGCCAGCATCAATCATTTGGATATGGACAACTGCTGTACTCATCAGTGATGGTTTACCATGATCCTCTGCTACTACTATTAATTGAACGGCTGTTTGGCCATTATCTGAGAATGGTCCAGTCTTATTCATATAAATTGAACCTACAAAATTACAATAAATTATTATCGGTAAAGATACGGATTAATCTCATCAAAACTAACCTGTATGTTCATTAATAAAAAAGCCATAGACGTTGTTGGTTGATTTCAATGAATAATTGATACGTCCATTATCTGCAGTGTCGGGATCAGTGGCATTTACAGTCACAATAGGAACTCCAGGTTCAGCGTTTTGATTGACAGTGACTTGATACAATTGCTGAGAAAATGTTGGTTCGTTGTCATTTGCGTCATCGACAATTACTGTCAGCGTTGTATCAACCACATGAGCTGTGTCAGAAACCTGTATTCTCAGTGATCTCTGAATTTTGCTTTCATGATCTAATTGCCGTGTTAATGTGATTCTTCCACTGTAACGATCAATCGAGAAATGTTCACCAGGATTACCGCCTTGAGCAAAACTGTACATGAGCGATGGATGAGTATCAACATCGTTAGCTGTAATAGCTGTCACTGTAGTACCAATATTAGAAGCTACAAATAATTATACATCATATTAAAAATTAACCTTATGATTTTCATAATATAAAAAAATACCTTCAGAAATACTGACGACATTTTGTGGTGGAAATGTTGGTTGATTGTCATTGACGTCAATAATATTTATTCCTAATGTGCAAGTTCCTGTCAGTTGAGGTTCTCCTTCATCCATTGCTATAATAGTTAATTTGTAAAATTCTCTGATCTCCCTGTCAAGTACAATATTTGTTTTGACGATGCCACTAAATGGTGGATCAATGATAAAAGCGTTGTCATAATTTCCATCCACAATATGATAAACAATATTTGCATTGAGGCCTTGGTCGTCATCAGTGGCTGACACTTGAACCACAAATGTTCCTTTGTTATTTCCTTCCCAAACCGCAGCGACATAATGATCTTGTGTAAACCTTGGAGGGTTGTCATTTCGATCTAAAACGTTAACCCAGAGTGTAGAATACGCGTATAGTGGATTTGGCCCATCACTTTGAGCTGATACAATTAATCTAAGTTTTGACTGAACTTCATAATCTAATTTCTTTGGATCTTTAACGCGTATAATTCCAGTAGAAGTACCAATGTCAAATATAGCATCTTCATTTCCACTGCTGAATCCATATGTAATTCCCTGGCGTTTTCCATCGTTTCTGCTAGCAGAAATTTGCAGCAATTCACGTCCACTTGACAAGTTTTCAGGTACTTCAACTGTGTAACTGCTATTGCTGAAATGCAGCTGGGTATCATGACTGTGATCGCCAACGAAAATCTGAATCATTCCAGTTGAGGTTTGGGATCGTTTTCCACGATCAATGGCCAACACAGCTAAATTGTAGACTTTATCTGTTTCAGGATCTAAATTGCCAGAAAGCGTAACTAATCCAGTCTCAGAATTTATTCGAAAATTGTCGGTAGCTTCATTATTCAAAAAGCTAAAAGAGTAAATAAAATCATTTAATAAAAAAATGTTGATCAATTTTATATGCTAAATATACCTGTAAGCTATTTCAGCGTTTGGACCTTCGTCAAGATCAGCTGCCATAACTTGAATGATAACGGATCCAGGTTGCAATCTACTTGGAAGTTCCACCGTGTACGGATATTTAGAGAAAATTGGTTTATTATCATTGACATCGCCAATTGACACTTGAACATGAGCCTTCGCTGATCTGGCATCATATTTTCCACCATCGGTTGCCCTCACTTCAAAGTTATAGACAGCTCTTTTCTCACGGTCAAAAATTCTGCAATAAATAACATTCCAAGATTAGTTTTCAATCAAACATACTGTAACTCAAATTCATTTACCCAGCCGTGGTAATTACTCCAGTGTGACTATCAATTTTAAAAAGCCATTGAGTCTCATTGCTTAGCGAATATGTAATTTCGGCATTATTTCCATCATCGGCGTCGTTTGCACTCAATGTTAATATGGTGGTGTTTACAGCAACATCTTCAGGAATCGTTAGAGTATAAACTTCTTGTGAAAACTGAGGATCATTGTCGTTCTGGTCATCTACTGTGACACTGATATTACAAACAGCGCTACGTGCAGGGTCTCCACCATCTCGTGCAACAATTGTTAACTGATAATTGGACACCGCTTCCCGATCAAGTGGAGCCACCGTCAAGTGACCAGTGTGCAAATCCAAACTAAATTTAGATCCAAAGTTCCCATCTGCAAAGATTTCATTCATTTAACGTTAATAAAATATTGCAAACTTTCATACGAAAACTTAAAATCAAATTAAAATAATAAATAAGCGACTTGGCAACGATTTAACTCACCTACAATGGTGTATGTCACATCACCATTGGATCCAGCATCGAGATCATGCGCAACAACTGTATGAATAACAGCAAGATCACTATTTTCCGGTACAAGTAAAGGGTAACAAGAATCATGAAACACAGGTGCATTGTCATTGACATCATTCACATGAACAGTGACTGTAGCGGTGGCATAACGTGCTGGAAATGCACCATCACGTACGTAAACGGTCAGATGATGCACACTGCGTTCTTCTCGGTCTAAAGAAGCTATCGTCCTTATCTCTCCACGTATAGGGTCAACCACAAACTTATCATCAACTAAACCTTCAGGCAACAAGTAGCTAAGGTTTGCATTCACACCTAAATCGCGATCATGAGCTTGAACCTTAACCACAAGTATTCCTTCTTGCAGATTTTCCGTCACATTTACTGTATAAACGCTGTTCTCAAAAACTGGATCATTATCATTTACATCTTCTACTGTCACTGTAATAGTTTGAAATGCTGTAAGAGAATCTGGACGCCCATTATCACTGGCTGAAACATTCAACACATAACTCGCTGTTGTTTCACGATCTAATGCACGAGCCAGTGTTAAAATACCTACGAAAAAATATTTGATTAAAATAAATTTTATTTATTTAAAAAAATAAAACAATGATTCAAATGACTCACCAGTGGTTGCGTTCAAGCGAAATCGGTTGTCAGTGTTTCCCGAAATAATTTTATAAGTTACTCGTCCATTATCACCACTATCTTTATCCAAAGCCACAACATTTAAAACTGAACTTCCTTCAGCCATGTCTTCTGGAACTAAGATTCTGTCTCTTGACACAAATACCGGTGAATTGTCGTTAATGTCTTCAACGATCAATTTTGCGGTGACTCGGCTGCTAAGACCTTTTCCAGCTCCATCAGTTGCAGTAACGACAAAAATGTATTCACTGCATTCTTCGTGGTCTAAATTACCCACGGTTAATGCTCCACTTAAAGCATCTAACTCCCAATTTGAAGGTATATTAGAGTTGTCTAACTTTAACAGAGAGTAGCGCAGATCTCCAGCAGCTCCCTTATCTTTATCGACTGCCTTAAAGTAATGCACTGCGTTTCCAGAAGCGGATGCTCTTGATTCTGATACAGTGAATACGATTGGATCAGAAGGAAAAACTGGAACATTATCGTTACGATCTTCAATTTCCACGGTAACGTTAACCACACTTCCATGTGGTTCCAGAGCTTGCGTATCCACTGCCTTAACCTGAAGAATGTGAACGGATGTTTCTTCATAATCTATTGGCGCCACAACATATAATGCTCCACTGGTGCGATTAATTTCGTATGCGTGAATACGATTTCCACCAATAATGGAATACATTACATGGCCAGATTTATCTCGACCATCAGCGTCAACGGCAATAACAGTTCCAACTTCAGTTCCTAAAACAACGTTCTCAGAAATTTTGAAAGTAACACTAGCACTGCTAAACGTCGGGCGGTTGTCATTTAGATCCATCACTTCAATTTGAAGAATTCGAACTTCCTGCAAAGTTGGATTTCCACTATCTTTAGCTAGTATAGCTACTTTATACAATGATTTCTGCTCATGGTCTAATGTTACTGCAGTAGTCAAGATTCCGGTAGACGGATGTATGTCAAACGCATCGGAATCAGTTGCTTCGTCATCTAAATCGCAACAAATGATGTAACATTAAAAATGTTATACAGAAAATAAAGCATAATTTAAATTTAACAAATGTCTTACCTCTAATAAGTGAATACATAACAGTTCCATTTGGTCCTTTGTCGTTATCAACAGCTAGAATCTGCACCACTTCCGTACCAATAGCCTGCTCTTCTCTTACACTAACCACATCTTTTCTTGGTTCCACAAAAACTGGCGGATTATCATTCAAATCATCAACAATAATTTTAACACTAACGCTGTCGTGTAACGGTGGATTTCCAGCGTCTCTTACGCTTACAATTAAATCATAAACTTCTTTCTGTTCTCTATCTAAAGTCATACGCGTTATAATACGCCCAGTTTTATGGTCCAACTCAAAAATCGTATTTTCTTCAGGCTCAAAAAGGTAATGTAACGTTGCGTTGTTACCAGCATCTTTATCTTCAGCAGTTACTTTCCCAACAACAATACCTTTATCAGCGTTTTCAGGTACATGAAAAGTGTAAGATTTTGACAAGAATTTAGGGGCGTTATCATTAACATCAACAACATTGATTTTAACGTTACAAGTCGCAGATAAAGACGGAGTTCCATTGTCTCTAGTCATCACAGTCACTTGATAATGAGCTCTAGTTTCACGATCCAGAGATTCTTTCAAATAAAGAGCACCACTGTTAGGGAAAATTCCAAAGACATTACTAGAGCTATTGTTGCTACTGCTTTCCATCAGCAAGTACGTCAGTCGAGCGTTATTTCCGGTATCACGATCAGTAGCAGTAAGTTGAGCAAATTGAACATTGATAGCCAACGATTCCTCAACGTTTATCACATAATCCGAGCGGTCAAATACCGGTGGGTTATCATTAACGTCTTGAACTTCAACAGTTAGTGTCATATTGGAACGCAATTTCGGTTTTCCGCCGTCAACAACACCTATCACTAATGTAAAACGTTGTTGGGCTTCATAATCCAATGGACGTTTCAATGTAACGTAACCGGTATTAACTCCAATAACAAAAGTATCCTTAGGATTACGAAGCAATTCGTAGCTAATTTTACCATTGAAATTACTGTCAGGATCGCTGGCGTGAGCGGCATAAATTGCACTGTTAAGATCAGCATTTTCAGGTACACTAATTTTCGCGTCGGCATTATCAAATGCAGGAGTATTATCGTTGATATCTCCAATAGCTATGATAACTTGAGTATGGCCATATGTTGGTGGCTGACCGCTAACGGCTTGAACATTTAGCAGTAATGAAGAGTGAAGCTCATGATCCAATTCGGTGTTTGTAGTCAGAACGCCTTTTAGTGGATCAATGTTAAAGTATCCATCAGGATCACCACTTACAATTGAATAACGAACTTCATCTTTGTCTAAAGTTTAAAAAACCATATTAGTCCGTAATAAGTTAGTAAATTAATTACATTGACAATTTAAAAAAAAATTCATTAACGTATAAATTTTTTAGATTAAATTTAGATAAAACAATATTTTGATAGGTATGGCTTATACATTTCAGTAAAATTTGGTTAAACATGATGTGTTTTCAGTATTTATGAGATTACATTAAAGTTTCTTATTATACGTCATTAATAGAGAGTAAAGAAAAGCGTTATGCATTAATCAGTTATGCTTGTTTATTTTCTGGAAATACAAACACTGTAAGAAGACAGCAGGAAGCATAAAATGTACAAAAACTTTAACTCCCTGCTGCTCTATGAACTACTATTTCTTATTTAAGGCATTGTAAATGACTTCAAAATTACTTTTATTATAAATTAAATTATTGCAACATTGTGGCAACACTACACTGAGCATTCCACAACGTACTGCATAAAAATATAGACAATAAAATATCTATGACTAATGCAAAAACAGAGTGAAAAATAATTTATTTTTTTGAGTAGAATTCGAAGTTTCAGAAAAAACAAGTTAAATTATTCACACCCGGTTTTCAACCCAAATTCTACGTTTAATTTAGCCGGTAAGTGCAAAAAAAGTTCCCAAAAGTTAAAAATGTGTTAAATTATAAAGGCAACAGCTGTATCCTACCTGAAGCTGCACAAACGGCCCTAACCATCCCAACAACAGTTCCAGCTCCTCCAGAACTTTCTTCAATTGAGAAACTGTATTTGGTTTGATCGAATATCGGTGGTTGCTGATTTGGATCAATAACGCTAACCCAAACTTGTGCATTAATTTCTGAGGCCAAACCAGCACCATCCACAGCTGACACGGTCAAGTGATGAATTGCCGTATCCTTACTCAATGGCTTCTTTAAAAATATTTCACCTGCAAATTTGAAATGACATTTGTAGATGATGACAAAAACAAAGTACTATAGAAATTTTATACCTGATTTCGAATCGATTCTGAACATATTTTGATCATTTCCATTGACAATTCGATAACTGACAGTGCCAAATTTGTCTGAGTCTGCATCGGTAGCAATAACAGAAACAACGGGAGCCAAAATAACCACTTGCTCCTTCAAACTCACGTTGTATTGACGCGGATAAAACACTGGCCGATTATCATTAACGTCAATCACTTGAATTTTCGCCATTGCAGTAGTGCGAAGATTTCCTATAGATAAATTGATAAATTTATGAAGTTAAAAAAGTATGGGAAAATTCTAGCAGCTTCTACCAAATATTAAAGGTTAAACGAAAGGCCAAACTGTCATTTTTATTTACGGCAGTAAGCAGGCTAATTTTAAAACTTTTTTCTTCAAACTAAACCAAAATTTTAATTTAAGAAAAAAAAATACAGAAACTACTGAGCGATCAGTGACCTCTACTTAAAGGAATTTTAGAAAAGTTAACAGCAATAAGCAATTGTCACCTCTTTAATTTGCTCGGTTGAATTTAACTCATTATTATTCATCTATTACACAAACACATGCAGTAAGTTAATTCTGAAAATGATTTTTCTATGATGTTTTGGTCAAAACCTAGAACTATTCCTAAATTCTTAGGTTGAGTTCGAACACTATTTCACTGGAACTTGTAATAAAAACAAGTTCTTTACGTCGCTTAATCTTAAGTTATTGTTGACTAATATTTTGATGCAATTAAATTTATTAAAACTTTACTATTTACCTCTGTCGGTTGCTATCACTGAAAATTCATAGATGGCCCTTTTCTCGTGGTCCAATGGCCCTTTTGTGCACAGCTCTCCGGAAATTGGATTCATAAAAAATTCAGCACCTCCATTTTTGCCATCCAGCTGGCCTAAAGTATAATTGACTTTGCCATTGACCCCACAATCCGCATCAGTGGCCGAAACCTAAAAAACAATTTATTATTAGCAAAATTTTCATTCCTGAAGTTCGTAACTTATTTCATAAATATATTAGTAAGGATTACAAAAGTGAAGTTAAAAATAGATGGGTGAGTCGAATAGGCGTTTTAAGAATTTGTTAAAAAGATTAACATGTATTAAGGTCACATACGAATTATTTTTACATGAAATTTTGTTGTTTTTTTTTTTTCTTCTTCTTAAAATGAAACGCTAGGTAAAATGTTGAAAAGTTGAACTAAAAGGGTGTGTTTAGGATATGTATAAAGTTTTTAGTCAAAATTAAAAGCGAAAAAGAAAAAAAGGAAAGGGGGCAGGAGATAAAAATATAGGGGGGGAAATTTAGAAAATAAATCTCAAACATAAATCTTTTTGACCTCCCTCTCTGCTACAATGTACACATAAATCAATTACACACTGAACTTTGACTCTAAAAGAAGCTGCAAAACTATTTTAAACACTCGCTGTTTTGCCTTTTTAATTTATTTTCCTTGTATTTTCCTATAAATATACAGCATTGTGTTATGTGTAGTTATCCTTTCAAAGAAACGCCTTTACTAATCAATGACGAAAGTAACATTCCCGGTTACGAGCGCATCAAATGAAGCGATTTTATCGCTGCAAATAAACCATTAATGACAAAAATAGTTACTAATTAGATCATTTAAAATCGGTTATCTATATTATAACGTATAGTATATAATTTATTATATCAATTGAAAGTCTCGTCACGTTACGTCACATGCCCAATTGTTTTTTTAGCTTGAATCCCTGCTTTTCAGTCAATCACATGACAAACAAATTATTGAAATTTCAAACTCCCTACCTGAAATGGGCCACATTTCTTATGACTTGCCCTTTAATTAAATTTCATTCATTTTTAAAAAAATTTGATAGTCTAATTTTCCATTGCCTTAGTGATTTATTACATTTAGCTGGGCATGGTCGAGAATTTTGGAACTAAGAAAAGTTCCTCACAAAGTTTGTTACCGTTTGCTTAAACAACATGGTGTTGAAGTACAATTAACCTTGGCTATTTAGCACTGTCTAAATAAACGTAACGTAGGGCGGCAGCATCTTTAGCTATTTCTTAACAATAAATAATTGAACAAAAAAAAATAAATCTTTTAAAACTTCTTTCTACTTCCCTTCTCTTGCTTTATCAGTGTGCTTAATGTTAATTTACTAAAATGTTGTTTGCACTTTGTACAATATATTGAATTGTGCATTGGCAGAATTTAAATCTTTTATAAACAAAGCTTAGCTTTTTATTTCCCACCCATGAAATTCATTTTAAAAGAACTCAGCGGACGACGACGCCGACGCAGCGTGCGCTCCCTGGTGGACAAAACATAAAATTACCTGGCAACTTCGGTTTAACATCAAAAGATGAAACTAAAGAATTGATAAAGGATGAAAATAAATAAAAGTAAATATCATCACACAAAAACGCTCTTTAGCTTAGTTTTTTTTTTCACTCGACTTATACTTTTACTTAAATTTCTCTTTAACATAAAAACAAAACAAACGAAGCACCCTCAGTGCAAAAAATAAACATGTACAAAAACTAAACATAACAAGCGGTTTTTTTTCTTTCTAGTTTACCTTTTTCATTTCTTTATTAAAGATATTAGAAACAAAAACAGTATAGGTTTATGTAAACACAGGTGAAAAAATATGTAAAGACAACTTTAAAAATGCTCTTTGGGTCCTTTTAAGCAGAATTTGTCCTCAATTCTAACACAAATGATCTTTATAAGTAAAGCAAAGATTTAAAAGCCATCACAATGAGTAAATTCTCAACATGTAAGTTAGCTATTATTAAAACATGATATTGGTATACCTAAGTTATTAAATAAGCTAAAACATTCAATTTTAATAGACTGAATCCGCAGTCATAAACAATAAAGCTTTGCATTTACACTATCAGCAAAATAAATTAAAATTATGTTTTATTGAAGAATACTTAAACTTATAAAACTATAAAAAAAATGTTGAAACAATTTTTAATAAATGCAATCAACAACTGCACACATAAATAACCTCTACTATGATATTAACATCTATAAATCTTTACTGCAATATAGAATTATTATAGCATCATTTATTGCCTTTATAATATATTTTTTTTAGAAAAAATATTTCTTGTTTTTATAAATTTTAGCCTTCTTTAATAAAAGCCGGTACTTTTTCATGTATAATTTTTTAAAAGTTAACCTACAACCTTGTTCAACTGCCTAAGTCACAACAGTGTTATGTCAAAAGGCCATAGCATGTTGAAAGCGGAAGTCACTAAAATCTAGGTCTACCGTCTACTGTACATTTAAGTTAATTAAATTAACAAAATTTTCAACCATTATGGTTATGACAATGTAAACGACTGTTCGTAATTTAAATTTTGTAAAAATTAAAATAATAGTAATTTAGGGAAACAGTTGTGACGTTAATAACAATTAAATTTTTTTTTTTTTTTTTTGTAAAAGCTTTTCTCAAACCAAAGAAACTTTATAAAAATACAGTAACTAGAAGAACTTAAAAGTTTCAGAATCCAACATTAGGATAACCCAGTATGAACATACTATACTCGTAAATAACATACAGTATTACTCAGAATGCAAGTTTATTTTATGCCATAACCATTAACCACTGCTAAGGTCATCACAATTGGCCCACTCCACATTTTCCACGAATCATTAAAGTTCCAGCAGATACAATATACAAAACAAATATAATTATTGTTATAATAAAGTTTATTACAGCGTTGATAATGATGACGAATGATTATGATGATCATCATCATCTACAATGTAGATTCTACATTATTACAAAAGATTATGCCGCAGTTGATAGTCTTTTTTGGTCTTTATTAGCCATATAAAGTCACCGCAATAGTGCACACATCAAACTACACCAGGCGAATTAATGACCCTCTCAAATAAAATGGCTGACCAAATTACTTTAAATTACAATACAACCTTTAAAACTATACAAACAAACCTTTTATTTAAATAAAGAAAAATCGTAGAAGGGACAATAAACCAATTTGTGAGGAGGAACTTGGAAAAGATGGTGTTAGAATTGAGGAAATAAAAAATTATTTATACCCAAACAGAAAGGAATACAATTGAAAATGAATTCAATTTGCCCAGGGATAACAAGACTAAACTTACGCCTATTTACCATTTATTAACACGGAAAATCATTCAAACTAACCTTTGAAATACTAAACAAGATCCTCCTGTATATATAAAGATGCAATTGTACCTGTGTGTGTGTTAACTAAAGCTCTTTTATGGTGTTATTTTGTGTTATCGACAGTAAACAGCGGCGCCCTTACTTACTGCTAATTCCAACACACACCTTAAGGACTGTTTATCTTTATTTACCGGTTTATTACACCTTTATATTAGAAAACGACATTAAAGCATTTGCATACAATTTACTTTCTACGATCGACTAATGAAAATATTTTCACCATATAAATATCTATTTATTTTTTGTTGAATTTACTTTATATGAATGGCGTCTGAGTTTTGTGAGACTAAGGCTATATTAGTCATAAACATAATTTGAATAATAAAATTTGACTCCAAATTAATATTAAAACTTCGTATAAAATAGATAAAAACTAGATTTTTAAAAAAATGTTGCTACAAGTTATTAAATTAGTATTTTGTTTTCTACGACTTCAATGTTTTTCCATCAGAAAGTAATATAATTTTTTTTAAACGACAGTCTTAATTAGCAGATATTTAATTACAAGTAAAGTTACAAACTAAATAATTGGAAAAGCCGACAAATTCATAAAATAATTTCTTTTGACATTTTATAACACATTCCATAATGTTTTCTATAATAACAACTAAAAACGTTTGGTCATTATAAAGGCTAGTTCACAGTAGAGTCTTAGTTTATTATAGTTAATAACCAGAAATTAATTAATATTTGTTATAAAAAATTAAGCTTACAACTGATGCACCTGTTTCCCTGCAGGTAGCAGTATACATTTTATGAGATCAAGCAACGTATATTTTTAAATTCACAAAAATGTCTGATGACAAGTTTTAATGCTAACCTTTATTTTTTTTTAAAAAAAGCCACATAACAAACTGAGATAACATCAAACACAATTTAAATCAAGTTAATATTGTCTAGCTAAATATGCCATAGTTTGCAATGTAGACAATGAATGACCACGTAAAATCGTAAATATAATAAATTGCAAAGCTACTGTAATGTAGTAAGATGTTTGCATGGACAGATTGGACACTAAAATTAAGATAGCAATCTTTAAATTCTTATTCACGTTTAAACTTGACATTTAAAACTGTAACACTGTTCACTATTGCATTAATAAATCATGAAAAATGAATGATTCTCATGCCAGGAAATTATTACGATAGAAACTTCATCCTTTTGAAATTACAAATAAAAAATGTTATCCAATAAAATTTTTTGAGGACGTTATTCAAATGGAAAAGTCTTTAAGTATAATTTGTTTTTCTTAAAAAGTTAATCTGTTGTGTTCATTCGTTGACTAAAAAGACTTATTTGAGTTATTCATTACTTTTCCATTAAACCTGTACTGGTTTTGTTTAGGATTAAATCGTATTTATTAACAATGAGATTGAACGTCTTTTAAAAGGTCACTTTACACAATGCAGGTGCTAATGGCAAAGCTCACACTCTTTATTGTTAATCCCATCACTTAACATGCGATTATTATTATTGTATTATTAACATAGGCTGGTATAGTACCATCACAGTCAAAAACATAATACTAAACAACAAACAAGCTAAAAAATCTTAAATTTGTTGACCTAAATCTGATTTAACTTATACTACTTTTAACATTACTGTTTCAAAATAATTGATTTCTAATTAAGATAATTACTAAAGCTTTTAACTGGTGATATTCAATATGCTTTACGAATGAAACAATAATAATTTGTAGATAATTTTTAAGATGCTAAGCTTACTTATCATGTCATTTTAAGATCTTTCTTTCAACAATAAGATTAAATTGTCAACATGCAAATTGCTGGAATTGAATATTACTGATAAAAACGATTGATGAAAATTTAAAACAAAAAAAAAGTTTTTTTGTTTGTAATTTTTTTTAATCTTAAGAGAGTGCTGTGTACACACGAAGCTTAAAAAAGCATTCCTTTTGTACTGTAAAACGACAGGTTTTATGGCGAACAACTATCAAAAGTAAAGTGGTGGAAAAATAAAAAAAAAATTGGACACGAAAAAGTCATTAGGCCGATAGCAGGGTGGGTGAGTTGGCTTTGAGAGACAGGGCTCCACCTTTAACTTTAAACTATGTAACCACAAATATTTGTCGCGCTAAAACTATTGCCCACATCATCGATAATGTGTTTATATTCCATTCTCATCCCTCTTATTATTTTTTTTGGTTGTTTCCTTTAAATTTTTTTCATGTCACTTTTAAGTGAAATAAGCTTTAAATCATATCTACTTATACTGACCACTCGATGACCTTTTTAAATGCAAAAAGCAACCATTTCTTTTTCATGGTCATCATTATGTAACAACGGGCACTATAAAAGTCCACCAAATACCAATTTAGCATCTGAAATTGCAATGTACATTTTTCGTGCATTTCTTGAATAATTCTTGTTAATTTTTAAACAGTTTTTCTCCGAACATTTCTTTGTGCAATTCATTAATTTACTTTTTCTCTTGAAATATTTCTATTTTTATCATGAATATTTTCCAGTGAAAAAGCACAATTCATAATTAAAGTTGAGGGCGAGCATCTCCAGAAGCCCTGCTGTGTGTGAAGCGGTTTAATACTATCAGATGGGATGCAACGTTAATTTACCAAGTTGACATTTAATTTGAATTCATAAACCTATAATACTCGTATAAATAATTTAAGTTAACTATACTTAATTTTACGTCTTAAAAACATCACACTAAAATGTGATGTCATTCTTTATTTTATTTATTATTTTTTTGCTCGTAAAGAATGGCGTACACTTAACAGCATTTTTTTTTATGATAAATGGCTATTTTGGTTTTAACTTTCAAGTTAAAGGAAGAAAATATTTTTTATCTTAACGATTTAAAGTCATTTTAAAGTAGAAAAAAATTGACTTAAAAAGAAATCCAGTCTTTTCTTGATTCCAATCTTAAGTGATCACAAATTACCATCAATTGTAAAGTAATGGCGACCATTTTTATTCTCAACATGTCTCAAGACTTAAACCATTTGTCTTTAAAACATTTGATTTTACTGCAACATTTCAACTTTATGCATTAAACTTAATGCAAATGTGAGTTAGCAGAAACATAGTGCAATTCTGAAAAATTGTTGACATGAAGTTTGTAAACTTCTTAAATAATGCCTATTTTGTACATAATATTTTTTATTTTGTTGGCTTTACATTAGAGCAACTTTCAACAAATTTTTATTAAAAATCGTGCTTTTATTATTAATAGTCTGTTTACAACTACAGTATTTACACACAAAAAAAATGCTATTTAGTCATAAAATTAATTAGAAATTGTTTCAGGGCAGAACAAACGCCAATTAAGTTTGTTTAATTAGTATTCCAATAAACAAAAAAAAATCTATTTACCAATAAATGATGTATTTTATCTGTAATTTTAAAAATTGATTTAAAAAAATGTCAATAAAGCCGAAATACATATTTCTAAATTAGCTATTTAAATCTAGATTTAAGTTACACTAAAAAAATCGCTTAATTTTAATTTTTTATCCTCAACTACACCATGTGTCATTGACTAAAACATCCATCAACTGAAAAAGCAGCTGTCGTGACTCAATTATAAGTTTGCGCCGTATACATTTCCACAATACTGTACCTAACAAATGAATTTTTTTTTGTTATAAAAGTCACAGTGAATCGTTTTAAAGTCTAAACTTTTAAAGTGCCACTTTAATTAGTACGACTTC
Organism: Helicorthomorpha holstii; assembly: GCA_013389785.1. NCBI lineage: Eukaryota > Metazoa > Arthropoda > Diplopoda > Polydesmida > Paradoxosomatidae > Helicorthomorpha > Helicorthomorpha holstii. The sequence goes on along the minus strand of JAAFCF010006596.1, from coordinate 29,578,124 downwards.
CTTTCATAGCGTGCAATCAAACGACTTTTGGTGGACGGTACCACTATAATCAGCATTGAACAATAGAAAAGATGACAATAGACCTTTAGTATGTATTTTCTTCCATCAACCAGATCTTTGTAACTGAAAAAAGTCGCATATTACGCTAAACTTTTTCGTCTGTCGCCATACGGTATTGTTTTACGTCTATTTGAGACACTCGATACCGAGTTACAGACGGTAAATTTAGTGTGTAGCCTAAAGAGTAGTTAGTACGTTTCAAATGCCTAATTCCATAGGCGTATTTTGCTACGTCTGCTTCAACTGCACACCTTGTAATTAGGGTTTTATTTGAACAAGTTATTGAAAAGTTGAAAGGAGAGAAAATTACATAGTGTAGATCTACAAAGAAACTAATTTTTTTCCGTCGGAAATACATTAAGAAATAAAACTTAAAGAAAAAAGTTTTTAGCTCGAAAAATGCCATTTTGTCAAATACTGGCCAATTTAAACTACAATGCAATATACATATATCTTTGTCTGGCAAATTAATGAACGTATACTGAATTTGCAATGTCTCAAAATTGCCAAATAAACATTGATAGTTACAACACTGTATTTAATTTTCACAAAAAATTGTAAAATTTTTGCAAACGTTTTTTAAAATTAAACAAACAATAATAAAACAACATCATTTAGAAAATGCCAACGATAATTTGATAACTACAGTAATTAGTGACGAATTTTTGTTATAAACACTGTATAAAAAGCTTAGATAATTGCCCAAAAACGTACAGTATATGTTATGCAGATTAAATATCTGCATTTTTCTACAGTAGTAAATAACATTATGTAATTAGAAACATTGAAGGGAAGAAAAAAAACTTGAAAACTATATTGCCATTATAATAATGTTAACGTCAAAAACGTCGGAAAGTTTCTAAGTATTAAAAAAAAACAATATGAGTGGCGCCCCGACCAAGAAAAGGACCATTTAATCTTCAATATAAAACCGCCACCTAAAAATTCCATTCTCCATACAATTCAACCATTTCCATTGTAGATGAAATAATTTTGTTAATAATAATGTGTAACACACCCCTTGCGCCAGAGACAAAAGAATGAGAAAAAAATGGCAAAATTAAAGTTTCTCTTTCCTTTTTGTTCAAATTCCCTTCCTAATCATTAGTTTGAGAGTGGAATTCTCTCTACATTAAACTAAGAGCAAACTCAGATCTTCAAATTTCAAATATAAACTTTTTTCTTTATCATTTCTTGAACAATAAAACGGCAATAATAATATGTTTTGGTTTAAGCTAGCAGTGAAGTCTACCACTTTGCTCCTCAACCTCAACCATTCACGGACCGCTAAACAACGTCAAATTTGACCCTGAAAGTCAAAATTTAGGTACTTCAAAATAAGGGACTCCAACTTTACTGTTCACAAATCAAACTTTATAGTAACTTCAAACCTAACTTTATTATTCAAAATTTATTTTCTCAAAATCAGATTGAACCATTTGCAGTCTAATATTGACTTTTTAAAAGCCAAATTCGCAAACTTATTTCTATCCTAAATTGAATTATTTTAACCAAATTAGTAACAAAATCACATTTATCAATTGGTCAAAAGTGGCAACTATATTCTAACTTGCATATTGTGGCAATTGTTTTATTTTATTTTAATACTGCGGACCGCCTGTTGAGAAACAAGGCTGCACATGCAAAGATGAAAAATATTGTGTCTTTGTTATTTGTTGCTGTTATATGGGTAATATAATGACAGGTAAGGACCCTATCATTACCCCTCACCTCCCTTTTTTTTCTTATGAAAATTTTTTCCCCTTATTTATCGGACGCCAACATGCGAAAACTTCGTGTCATTTAAAAATAAAAAATAATAATACCGAGAAGCAAAATCCCAAGTAGGCGAAACTTTGAAAAATATTTTTTTATATTATAGCAGCGTCTGAGACTTCAAACTAGCCAAAAGGATGTCAATGCATGTATAATAATAATAATAACAATAATAATTATTATAATCATAAAAGTGTATATGATGTTAGAATATGCAGTTAGTGAAGTTATATTTGAAAGACCAATGCCTCAGGATTTACAGATAAAAAAAAAAGAAGAGGAAAAAAACTTGAGAAATAATATATTCAGCTGAACCAAAACCAACAATACTAAAACGTATGCCAGCTTTCATATTGCAATGACATTTGAATATGAAAACTTATAAAAACAATTTAACAATCTTCCACTTTCATGTACTGTAAGGCCAATGATAAAATCAAGAAAAACACTAAGAAGATTAGAAATTCCGTACAAAATTATTCTAAATTTTCAAAGCATTATTTCAGTCATTATTGCTATACATTACTGTAATAAAAAATAATAAATTTGGAGAAGCAGATCCCACTAGGCAATCCAATACAGAATTCAGCATTGATAATACTAAGTTTAGTTACTGTACAATGACTTTGTGGGCGATACACAATGACAGAAAATAGCAATCACAAATTCCTATAAATGAATATCAATTCGTGTCGGTTATCAATCACTTTCTTTTATTTTAAGACACTTTCTCAAAATTCTAAGTATTTTTTTATTTCGCAATAATATCTTGCGTATCATTTCATATACTGTATGTTCAAAAAAATAAAATAAAAAACAGATGATCCAAAGGCACAAGATGAAAGGCCAAGTAATGTGGGAGGTATATCGAATTCGCAACCAATTTGGCCACCTTATTTCAAAAGCACAGTTTTCAATAAAAGGTAAAAAAGAAAAAAATTCGACTGTAGCAGCGATTTCAACCTTGAGATATGCGTACATTGCAGGTCATTCAAAAGTAAGAAAAAAAATGAATTAAGAGTAAGAAAAGTAAAAAAGAAAAATATAATTTTCAATTTTTACAAATTATTTTTAGTATTTTTCTAAACAGTTTTAAAAATTAATTAAAAAGTTGAAATTTATTAAAAAAATACCGGTATATTTTTTGATTTTGTTTCTAAGAGGTACGCATGCGAGAAAAGGTTGGGAACAGTCGAATTAAACTGATATAAAAAAAAAGTTGAATCCGTGACTAAATAGGCAGACAAAATGATAAAGGAATTCATTGAATGTTGCCAGCTGATAGATGGATAGTTGAACTGATTGAATGAGCAACTGGCCGAGTCATCTTCACTCTCACTTCTCAACCACAAATATCCTTTTAACATTTTATAACTTTCAAATGTTCACTTCTTAACAATTATACTTCAAAAAAAAAATTCAAAGTTATGTTCAGATTTGCGTTTAAAAAAATTCAAATCAAAATAAAACTTTTAAAAGAAAAATAAAATTATAAAAAGTGGAAAGATATAAAAAAAAAACCTATAATAATATGTTGCTGGGTGGTAAAAATGGCGTCAGTCAATGGACACACTCAGTCATCGACCCGAAATGTTTAAACAATGCTAAATAAAATGCTGAAAGCTTACTATGACAATGAAACAAATTGTTATACATTAAAAAAATTTCGTTTGATTTATAGTAACAAAAATTATGTAGAGTGATATGCAGAAAATTACCAAAGTCACATCTATCAAAACATTTAGTTGAACGAAATTTTAACTAAGAAAAACTGCAAAAAATGACTGCTTCAATAATCTAACTTTAGTCTATTAAAGAAACTAGTACAACTAACTGTCTAATTAGCAAATCTTTGAAACTGATGCCCTTAAACAAAGTTTTAATTGCACAAACTCTGAACTTGTTATAAAACCATTTCGTCTAATCTCAAAAAATATGATAATTGTTCATAAAAATGACCTATCGTCAAGTGATAAAAATACTATTGTCATCTGTCCTATTGGCCATTGTCCTCCATGTCAAATTTTCAATGTTAAATTGACAAAAATTTCATTGCAAAAACTAAATTTTTGATAACAACATTTTACCTCATATAAAGTTCCCATTTTTTCCTTAACTTAACATGTAATTCTCAATATAAAGTATTTATCTATAGAAAAAAATTTGAAATTTCACAGATGGAAATGTTTAAAAAAAATACTGTATTTCTTGGAGACTGGGACCACCCTCGAACCCATTTTTAAACTTGCACCTCCAGGGGTTGTTTAAATACAAAAGGACCTAATAGTGGTTAGCTACTACAGACAGTTATTGTTGCACTGATACACATATCTCCGTCATATGTTTGTACTTTTAAATCTGTAGGAGGCGCATTTTTCAGTTTTTTTTTTTGCAGCTCCCCTTCTTATTCCATGTGAAATTCTTTGCCAATAGGACATCAATCTTAGACATATATACGAGATAGAAATGGAAACTTATTCGTCCAGTGATTTTTTCTCTCGCGTCCCCTTTATCTTTTTTCTTTTTTTAAAAAAATATAATACGAAATGAGAATGAAATAAGTTTAGGGTACATGGTTACAAATCCACCATGTATCAATACAAAAGTAGATGGTAAGAAGAACTGAGGGAAGAAGCTCCTTAACTTTTCCAGCTCTTTTATTTTTCTCGTTTCAAAAAAAAAAAATCTTTATAAATTTTTGAAAAAGAATAAGAATACGAAAAAAGATAAAACTGGAAAGTCTTTTCTTCAGGAATTTAAAATATCACAGTGTCTTTTAGATATTTGAATCTGAAGTTGTCATGGACATCAACAAATTCAGTAAATACTGATTTTCTATTTCGGTAAAGAAAATCTCAAATATAAATATAAAAATATATCGGCTATATTAAAGCTTAAACTAAAACATTTGAAAAACTAATCTAAAGTATTTTCTGAATTAAAAATTGATACTAAAATTTTTCATGCCATAGAAGTGAGTGTCTAGGAAATTTAAGCCTTAACCTGTTGTTGTCTACGTTATAGTGTGGCCTGGTGGTGCACCCATGATAATTCCAACCGCTTACTCGATCCAATGATTTTGTACAATTGAGGTTGCTATTACTAAAAGTGCCCTTGAGAAACTTTTCTACCTTTATTACCGTTGGGTAATTCACATATGCAATTTCTCACGTTTCTTTTTTTCAAAGTTAAAAGGCGCGCGCCGTTTACCACACTAAAGAAAACTCTCACCCTAACAAAATTATTTTCAATTTTAAGTAATTGCTTTGTACTATATGTCGTAATTATGCAGTGATTGTAATTGTATTGAAGTTTTATTTTAACTTAATCACAATACAAGTACACTTGACAAGTGAACGTGAAATTCCTTCTGACAGGGTCCACCCCATTACACGTTCATTTGTAAGACTAATTACAACATAAAATAATAAAGTAAATGACATGTCAATTTCTTCTTTATAATTAGTTATTTAATCAAAAATTAAAAATGCTATTAGATTGAACAAAGACATTTACAGTGTTTACGCAATAGCAAAGAAATTCAGCTGAAATTAGTGTGCTAAGACGTCCAAGAAACAGAAAAAATTTACTAATTGTGAGTTCGAATGTACAAATAAAATAAGTAACAACATTACTAAGGATTTTAAGGACCAAATACTCAATTTAACAGATGAAGTAACCAATTTAATTCTATAAAATCTAAGCAATATGTCTTCAAAGAAATTAAAATTGTAATTAGAAACGTTCAATGGCGTTGAACTTCATACTAAGGACCACAAACTAAGTATTTAGCTTCCCAAGACACAAATAAAAACCACAAACATAAGAGCTTAATGTTCATGTTCCAATTTGACATTCCAATATTTAATACCGGTACCTTTCTATAAAAAAAACCACCGATTTTTTCATTGTTACAAAACTTATTTACTATGTTGAACTTTTGTAAGAAAAAATCACATCAAAACACGATGGTCATCAGCCTTTTATGTCACCAAAAGAAAAATAACTGTCGTTTGTTATAATGCCCTTACTGCTCAGACTGAATGCGTGTCAAAAATACTCATGTAAGAATCCATTCATGTTGCAATGTCTAAAATTTATTCGGATGGTTAACCACCCCAAATTCTGTATCGTTTTCAAAGGTAACTGTACATAAAAGCTTAATTGTTGCAAAGGTTAAAAGGAAGCCCTTTAATGCACATACATTGTAATCCTGTTCAAAAGTTGCAATGAAAAAGACCCAAGAAGTACTTGAGGAGAGTTATTAATATGATAGAAAGGTCCAACAACAGCACGATAGCTACAAAAGGACCATGTACAATAACATAAATTCGTAACCTTTAGTATAAGAAAAAGCCCCATTCGAATTCTTGCAAAGTAATAAAATAAAATAAAAAAATGTATCCAGCTGCTGCATGGGAAACAGTTTCTTTTACTTATCCGGTTTTTCCTCATCATTGAAGACCTTGAAGGTGGAAACAAAGAAAAGATTTGAGGAAAAGGTAGGGGAGGACCTTTTAGTTTGGTCGTCCAAAAAGGACCAACTGAAGCGGCAGAAAAATGTACGCATGGCTTAAACTGAGGATTAAAGTAGGACTAGTCAACAGACTTGGGATTTCACGCTTCAGCTATCTTATAGTAAAATATAACGTGATTCGTAAAGATTTCAAAGTTGAATCCAAATTATATATAAAAAAAAATCATGGCATCTGGTAAGAAGACTTAAAAACTGACATTTATAAGCCACCATACATTTCTTATCAAGCATTTTAGCGATTAATTTTTTTATAATAAATAGATTCTCCGGTCGATATATCCCAGTTTAAATAGAATAGTTAAATTAATTAGTAATTGCATCATTGCAGAATCTAAATCAGTGAATGGTCCAGAAAGTTATTATCTTAACATGTAAAAATTTAAAATTAAGCTATCGATTCTTCTACACTTTGATAATAATAATAAATACTGTAAGCAAGTTCTGGCATTGTCAATTTAAGCTTAACACTAGTTGTTTATGTGCTAAATGTTTAAGAAACAGCATTTTCAGGTTCTATTAATATTATTCTAATAATTTTAAAATCCGCTGCAATTAAGAGGGATTAACTGTTCGTGATGAGTGTATTGTAATTTAACTACATAAATAATGCTGTAATATGAAAAAGTTTAATATAATACTGTAAATGAATTTTCAAAACAAGAAAAATGAAATAACTAAAAACATCAATCAACTCCAACGCATGTCCCATTGACCTAAAGTGCCACCTCTGACCCAACAAATAAATTGTGATAATTTAACAAATCGCACGAGCGTTAACTTGTGACTTTTGAATGTCATGTCGTCTGGAGTTTAATAAAACAAGACATTTGGTTAAGATTTAAGAGATACCGCTAAAATTCGGGTTAAGCTTAGATTGGCCTAATAATATTCAAAAGACATCGTCGTTTTTGAATAATAATGACGTTTGTTTTTAATTTTAAAAAATTTAGTGGTAGTTAAGTGACTTTTATTATATTGCACTTAAGAGTAATACACTGTTAGTGAACAAAAATAGTTAAAAAAACATAAGCTTAAAAGTAAAAACACATAACCTACTCTAATTTTCACAGATTGCATTATTTTAATAAAAAAAATGAAATTACACATTATTCAAATTTTAAGTTTCAAAACTCCAATTCTGTCACTTATAACACAAAGTTAGTAATTGCAATGTAAAACACCTAAACTTAAACTATAAAACTTTTATGTCGTCAATTTAAACCAAATTTTGTATCTTAAAGTAAATTGTGACCATTAAGGCCAAGTCAGTTTCTCAAAGCCCATATCAGAAAAACAAAGTACCAAGTTTAATTATCAAAACTGAATACTTTAGTTTGTAATGACAGTATCCTTGTACATGTTAAGGGCGCCAGTATTTCCATGTATTTGACTGCGTTTAGTATGGCATAATAAAGAACACTATGTTAAAAAACAGCGGCTCCAGTTGTGTCAAAACGTGTAAGCAATTTGTTTCACAGCCAACCCTGCTGAGCAACAAACACATGCCCTGTGGCGCACCTTACACATACATAGATGCCATGACTTTGCATGTTTTACGTTGCTCTATCCACATTTTGTAAACAAAAAAAAAAGTCTTACTGATCACTGAAATGAGTATAGATATTGCATGGCGTTTAAATTTTTTAACGTTTTAACAGTTAACCGCCAATAGTTGCACTTTGCATAGTAAAATTATCCTGACAATAGTAATTAAGGATTTTAAGTGAAGAAAAAAAAATTATTAAAGTTTTTTAGAAGAAATTTTTTTAGCATAAAATGCAATGTCATGCTATTTAAGCTTCGACCAAAACCTGAGATGGCCACTGGTCACATGACACTTATTTCTGATTTTTCAGCAGTAAACCCCGAAAAAAAATGGAGGGTTACAAAGTAGATTGAGACCACCCAAAACCCAATTACGATCTTATTTTATCAAGTACCGCCACTATGACAATGCAATAGGAACTACAAATAAAATGTTGACGCCTCAAAACAATGTAAATTTGAACCATAGCATCTCAATTATTTTCCCGATATTTGATAAACAAATTATAATTAGAATAATGAACTTATTTATCTTTGGTCAAATCTCCTATGCAAATTTTAATAACCAATAGGCGTGCCTCCCAAATTACCAATGGATAAAATATATAAGCAAATTCACTTTCTTGCAGGTACTTAAAAACAAAATGAACACATCTTCACTGCATTTTAATGAACAGTTAAGTAAGTGGTTAAAATCGTCTAGTTTTAATCAATTCCATCAAACAGACGTGACTTTATCGAAATTTTTCAACCATATAATTAATTTTTTTTGTACAAAACTTTAATTATAAGCATTTACTGCATAAAAAAGTAGAAAATCCTCGTATACCTAGATTATTGTACACAAACATTAACCATAAAGACAGGAAGTAAAATGTGGTGGCCATGGCGGTGCATATTCAAAAAATACAGAAAACATTTACACCTTTGGCTACATTGCAACAACAAACCGCATCCATCAAAATTCCATTTAGATGCAAATCATTTTTCATCTTTTTTGCTTCACAGCGTTACCTTTTCTTTTATATTTCCAGTAACTTCCTATTAACTTCAATGTTAAAATCTCAACATGCAACAAATTAATAGCTAAAAATTCTTGTAATTTAACGTTTCATATAAATAACTCCACCACATCTGGTCATCTCAAAAATATATTAAAAAAATAACAATGACATAACTATAACAATTTGTGTAAACTCAATAAAATTAACATTAGATTAAACTTTTATCTTAAAGTTGACTAAATTTAAAATTAATTAATAATCCATATTTAATTATCATGTCGGTGTTTCCAATACAGTTTTCCATGAGCTCTGGTGTTATTAATTTCTTTAGATTTGTGTATTGACTTTCTTGTCACACTTTTGTGAACTTAAAAAGTTCTTTAAAACTAAAAGTCAAACTTAGCCTATTAACAATCAATTTGGCAAACTAAAAAAATAATTATAAACGAGTTTAACGACCAGTATTTCAATATACTCGTACTTATTAACCTTTAGTAACGTGCCAAGACTCCAAGAATTGCTATTAGAATTTACAGCAAGTTAAAAAATGTCATTTTCACAATGATATGCCTACTGTAAACAAACTATAAATAAATAAATACGGTATACGTGAGTGCAACAACTTGTCTGTTGCTCAGTTGACTACTGTGACATTTGCACCAATGACCTAAAAGTTATAAGAACTTAGCAAACACACTTTTCAGTTATTACCTCTAAATTCAGTACTTTTCTTTCAAATTTCAAAAGTGCCAAAATGTCAACTGCAAATTTCTCACAGTAACGATAGTACAAGTTCTCATTAGTGGCTAGTATAGCACCCGTTTATTTGGTATAACATTAACTCTTTTGTCACCGTCAATTTTCTAGGTACACACGAGAATAAGTCGACACACCTGGCATTTGAATTTATTTTCAGCAAGTAAACAAAATCCCCATTACGATAAATCCTTTCATTTCACATTTGGCCATTGTAAATATCCTGTTTCACTTCCGAAAGCTATTAGCTGGTCTCTAATACGTGTAAATTAGGTATAAAATTTACTTTTTAAATATATCTACCTTTTAATTTCGTTTCAATTTCATGGTAGTATGCGAGAGTATTACCAGGCAAACAACATTTCAAGTAACTTAACTTGTAAAGCATAGAAAAGCCGCCAAAATAAACATCAGACTTAATTTCCATAAATAAATAACAGCCAGTGTAATATTGTTAATGACTGATTACCACGCCTCAATGCTTAAAGCCTCATCGAAGAGTTATTTTGACACAAACATTAAAAAACCGGTAGTAAAATACATAATAATAAATTATATTTAAATTTCTTGTTATTCAGGGAGAATTTCTTTGAATTAAAGATACAAGAATGAGTTTTAATTTAGAGAGTCTAATTTAAATACTTAAGTGCTCAAATTAAAAGAAATTTTCATGTTCAATACACTAAAAAGTAACCAAATTCACATTTCAATTCGCAAAAAATGCGATTTGTATTTGCTAAACCTAGTTCAGTATTGTATTTCATTGATTTTAGTTGTCAAAACAGGAACCAGAAACAATTATAATTTAAACTTAAATCAAACACAAAATCATTAGACATGTTTACGGTCGATATGTTAAACTGCAAAAATAATGAAAGTAATTATTACTAATTATGTTTCCTTGCAGAAGCAAACAAGCATTATTAGAGTACATTTTATCAGAGTTAATTTGGCAAGTTATTAAGCGGGCAATTAAACACCAAACGTAAAGCTGTAAACGATAAACTAAAAGTAATGCTTTTATAATGCAAAATTTTTATGCAAAATACACAGTTTTTACATCACATTTTTACTTCCTGGAGCGTAAACTACCATTTTTTTTTAATGTGAGAAAAATTTTTCATACATATTTTTATCCAGCAAGATTTGTATTACATGAATGCGTAACATAACGTTACGTTACCTTCCAAGTATCCTACAGTGTTACAGTATAATAATGCATACATGTTAAAATCGATTTAAAATTTTTGCTTTATAAAGTTCTATATCTGTCTATGTATGTATAAATGCGGCAGATTCAATTTCCTAGACTTAACTTTTTTCGTTCAACGAATCAAAAAATAAAAAAAAAGTTGAATTGGTATTTTAAATAAATAAAAAGTTCATCATCATCATCTATTTATAAAATGACAATAGGAGAATAAAGACGCGGAAGCACCCTCTATTCAATAACAGTTTCACCTCATTCAGTGAATCTTCAATTGCTATCTCTTACGTGCAATCTTCTAACATGCAGACTTTTCCATTTGGTACCAATTCAATTACAGCGCCAAATAAGAATAAATCCCAAAAATGCATATCGAAATGGCAAGTTAAATACCAGTACGTTTTAACATTTGCATTTCTAGTATCACAATTATCCTAATATAAGTAGATATACTTGAGAGGATATTAAGGTAAAACGATGAAATTTTGAATTAACTGAAAACGAGTGTAAATTGGGCTTAGAAGATTACCGTAAAATACAGTTCAACTAGCAAAAAAAAGTATAAATTACTTTATCAAATTACTAAAATTCAAGTTTATACTCTGTTCACATTTTATAGCACAACTTGTAATCTGAAATTTCAACTGCAATTTTCACCTCGTAGAAATCCACTTAATACTTAAGTATAAGTGTATTTGCTTCTACGTAACTAAATACCGAGTCGAATTTTAATTTTAAAAGTTTGAAATTAAAGTTGAATTTCGATTTAACAAGTAACTGAAACTGGTGCCAATGATTTGTGTTTTATTTCAAAATAATCTGAATTCTGATCAGCTAAATTTACGTTACTGAAACTTTTAATTTATGTCTAAACGGGCAAAATCAGCCACTTTTAAGTTACTGTAATAGTTTGAAAGTCTTGTATTTTCCTGTCCATTACCTTATCAGGTTATTTTAGCATCTACTTTCATTTTAGCTCCATCCAACTGTATAATACCCACGTAAAAGCACGTGTAACCATTTTACTATTGAGTGTCCTAGTCCTATGTAATGTTTAAAATCAAGTACTGAATTTTAGCTCATACCAGTGAAAGACTATTACAATGGATAGAAAAACACTAGAATCAATTCCAGTGTTTTCATTAGCAAACTAAGCACAATCCCAATTGTAATTTTGCAGGAGGTTTGGTTGGTGTGATTATTAGTGTCTATGTACAGTATATAAACAAATAAATTTGTTGACAGCAGGAGAGGGGAACATTTTGGGATTCTAAACACACGATATTTTACCCCCATCTATTCACCAGTTATAGAAAATCTAACACATTATTGCTTTCCTTCACTTGTATTTCCAATCCTTATCAAAATACATTGAATCAACATCTAACAAAAAAAATGATTATTTTTATCATTTTCAAGACTATAGAATACTTTAATCCTTCACTTCACAAATATAAACCCTGTTTTAAATCTGTCAACACCTAGTTAGCACCCCCTCATGATTACTACCTTAAATCATTCTTAAGCACGATTTCTTCCATTTTTTTTTGTATTTATTTATTTACCTTTAAAATCCAAAAAAAAAAAAAAAAAATGAGGAAACGTTAAAGCATGTTAAATGAAAAACAGTACCCACTTGAAGTCGAGCACAATAATAAATTTTGCTTGCCAATTGTCAGTTTTCAAACCAATAAACACTACATTTTCTACAAAACTATAACTGACACAGTATGAATACAGTACTGTAATACCTAAATAAACCTATAAAATAAGCAACAAAATTATTGTCTAAAATGTGGAAAAGATAATAAAATAATCTAATACTGTATCATAAAAATAAAAAAACACTTCTACAGTAATTGTTATTTTATTCTCATGGGCTTGATGATCTAATTTCATATATAAAATAAAATTATCCAATTTTGTTTCAATGACTAACTAAGCTTAGTCCATCATTTGATGTAGGCCCTGTTCACTGATAGGCCCAATACATCTTTGCAGATTTAAGACAATATTGGTGCTCCTTCTTTAAAACTCAGCTCTAAGATTAAGAACGGTAGTCCATTGGACTCATTTCACTATGCATTTTCAGATGTCATAATTTAAACGTTTCCTGAAACGTTCGACAAATTGAAGTTTAAAACGTGGCAACTTACCTGACAGACGAGAATCTACGTCAGGTGACGACATTCCTTAGATAGAAAAGCAGCAAAAAGTTAAGAAGAGGTAATTAGGTTATGGAATGGACATAGAAATATAAAATGGAAAAGATGTTCAGGTTGTACTAGACGAGCCGGTGATACAAAGAAAGTAAATGCGGCAATTTTTTTCTTACCTGAAACGATAAGAAAAATAAGTTTTTTTAATGGAAAAATGCCATTTATTATAATTGTTTGGTAGTAATATCATCGAAACTTTTCACACAACCAATTAACATTCCAATCTTAAACATGACTCAAATCCCCACCTGCCCACCACCCTATCAATTACCCATAAGTGCACTAACTCTTGTGTACATGGGAAACCAGTATTATTTAACACAGCGGTTTCCAACCTTTTCTTTCTTGCGTACACCATGAAAACTTAAAGCCACTTCTTAATACAAGTTTGGAATTAAATTTTAATTTTGAAACTTAGTTATCCATTCATTTAAAACACAAAACTATGCCCATTAACTTCCATAAACTGTAAATGCGTAAACTTTCAATTAAAAGTTGTGATGTGGTGCAAGTACCAGTACCGTACAAGAAGTGTAAGGTACCAAGCAAGAGGTACGCGTATCTCTCGGTTGGAAGGCGCTGTTTTTTAACATGTTAAAAAACATCACGATGAAAGACGAGAAAGAGAGAAAACATGTTTATCATTTTAAAAATATAATAAAAACAAACCTATCAAAATAGTGACGTAAATTGAAAAGGTTAAGTGATGCAAACTTTTTGTACCCCTCTTACGGGTGACAATACAATAGGAATATCAAGAGATGGATGGTTGATCTGACGACCAAAGTGGCCATTACAATAACGGAATGTCAACAAAAGTACATTTTTACATTTTTAAGTGGATCACTCTACATTTTTTTAAAAAAATAAATCATCCAACCCACTCACACTAACATGCAAATACAATACACTTAACTTATACTCTACAACCCCCTCACATCACTTAAAGAGTACTTAAACATATTCTTACTTAAAAGCACAAGAATAGTTTTATCAATTTCATTTATCAATTTATGTAAGCGATTTAATATCACTGTTAATTTCAAATAAAAACAAGTGCACTTAGTAACACTTTTGTTTAAAATTAAAATCATACAAAATGCCATTTGACTTTTGATTATGTCGTTTGATTAAAAGTATCAAATTTGAAGAACAAGTTATTGGACTTCAACAACCTAGAAGTTCAAGACCAAGACCAGGACCAAGTGATTTTCAATGAGATTTGAAACTAAATCTAACGTGTACAGTTATGCATTAATTTACTAAAATACTTGTTTAGTCGTTTTAATTTGTTAATTACTTTTCAAGCGTTACTTAACTTATTAAATCGTTTAGTTTTTAAGGATGTATAGATGTGGATTTTGAATTAATATTGAGAGGGGAAAATGATTTTGTGTGGTTTAATTGAGAAACTTCCCCTTCTTTCAATATCACTTTACTCCATTTACATTTTCAATTTAGTTTATCACTATTTGTTGTTAAAGTATGGTGAGAAGCAAGGTGATGACTTTTTCTTTTTGTTTTTTTTTTATATATATTATTCACCTTTCACTAACTATCCCAAACTCTAAACCCTTAAACCTCTCCCATTTTACCCAACCACCACCATCACCACCGCCGCCGCCACCACCACCCACACCTATTTTGTCTTTTTTACGAGGTAAGTTTTAGCAGCTGAAAAAAAGCCAGCCCAACAAGAAAGATACAAGTAAATTGTAGTTAAAGTGGGCGCTGCTTTAAAAAAAAATAAAAAAAAAACTTCAATCTGAGGAGTAAAATGTTATTGCTAAAAAGAAGATGTTTGAGAAAAAGAGAAATTTATCATCTTAATTAGGATTTCTTAAGTGACAAAAAGTCGTGAGAGAATGGAAACAAGTACAAAAAAAGCACTCACTTGAATCAACATTATCAAACGTTTCAAACTTAAAAGGATATTTGATATGTTTGTACATTGATGGATAAACAACAACTTTTCATCTATTTCGCCAGTTAAGATTATTGAAAGCCCTAATTTGCAGCGCTGAGTAAAAAACATGCTTTAAAGTATTTAATTTGAATATTTATTTGAAATTTTGTGACTGAATGACTTTGGAAGTTTTAAGTTGAGTGGTTTAAAATCACTTTTCATTTTAATGCAAATGCCTAAAAAACTTGTCACATCAAATTCTCAAATTTGATAATTATTTTGACAAGAAATTTTGTCCCAGCATTTCCAGAAATGTGTTTTTTGCATTTTCTGTTGAGAAAACAGTGTTGTTCAATTTGTATTTGATTATTTAAATGGCTATGCTACTTTAGCCTTCACTCCCATCAGTAGTGTTTATGTTTTAAATTGCTCAAATTGGTGTGCTATTTTTGTATTTATGTAAACATTTCTTACCGTTAATATATTAAGATTTATTTTCTGACGGTAGTTGATAGTACATTGCTTCCCATTTTCGTGATTTTCCTCAAAGAAGCAGTTTGTTAATTTTAACCTTTAACCTCGGAAGTCAAAGTCACGTTTTGCACCTTAGATAATTTTACCTATAGGTGATGTTCAATTTGAACGACGATAATGAACGCAAATCGTTGTGAAGAAACAAAAAAAAAAGCGCAAAAAAAATTGTTTGTATAAACAAATACAATGTACACTGTACAGTATAGTTAATCGTAAAAAAAATAGATAAAAATCAATTAGAAATTTTTAACTTTCCATATTGCAAAATCGAAACGGTGTAAATGATTTATTATGTGTAATTTTAAAAATCTAACTCAAAATTTTAACCATACTGTACTTCCAAAAATAAAACTGTTCACGACAAAATGATTAATATGATTTTTGATCAATTTTTTTTTTAGTTTCATGGCTAACTTGTAAATTAATTGTAATTATGGAAATATTTTTGTTAGGTGTTACTATTAATTTAAACCTGTACCGCTAATTTATCGTTATTCGTGGACCTTATTTGTTTATCTAGAAGCTAAATTTGCCTTCAAAGTCAAAAGTACAAAATTTTGCACCTTTAAGACCCATAATTGTTCTTCCCCAAAAAAAATCAGCTTAAAATCAATAACTGAAACTGCAAACAAAAATTTTAAGTCACTAATTCAAATCTATAGAAAATTGAAATGATAAAAAGATAAAATTATTGTAGGCAATTTATAAAAAAAAGCAGGAGGGTTTACGTTTGTGCTGTAGTAAGATTAAAAATAAAAAAAAGAAAGGCAAAAGCTATGTTGAAGATGATGGATGATGATCCAGACAACACCAAATGCAAAAATATAATAAAAAAAAAATATTCCCCCTTTCAAACAGCTACCCTGTCTTTTTTTCAACAAAAACTTCAAATATTTTTGCTAAGTCAGGTTTTGCAATACGAGATGTATTCCTCCCTTCAACAATTTTACACTTCCATTCCATTTCTCCACCCCCTCACTCCCCCCTTCCTCCCCACTACCTGCCGCCCTCCCCACTACCTACCACCCTCCCCCCATTCTACTTACCATCAACAACTATCCGTTTATCTCACTCTAACCTCTGTTCCCAACACAAAACCAACCGGTCAACGTGTGATTGCTTATGAAACGAAATATATGAACTTCAGAATAATATTCACTGTAATGCCATTACACTATTTCCCAATTTTAACTCCCAATTTAGAAAGATTCATTTAACAAAAATGGTGTTTTGATACCATTTTTAGCTTTGCAAATGTATAATTTTCGCCTTAACAAACGTCAGAACTTAAAAGCAATTCATAAAAAATACCTTCAAAATTCGGTGAAAAACAAACAACTTTTTTTTAGTTTTTTGTTTTGAAGGGAAAAAAAAAGTTTTTGAAACTCTTGTGAGCGGTATATAATATAATATCATCTTTGAAATTTTTTTAAGCTATTGTAAGAAGTATTTTAAATTGTAATGCCGTATCTTTTGAAATTTCAAAACACAAGAAATAGTAAATAAAGACCCCAAAACTTAATTTTTTTTAAAAAATACTAAACAATATTTCTATTTGAGGCACAAAATGGGATTAATAAAGCAAAAAAGTAGTGGCTTATAGGTTTACTGATTTAAGATATATGTGTATTATAAAATTAATTTTTTTTGATAATTAATGCATTGCAACAGTAATCCATTAATGCAATAATTTAGCATTTTGGTCACTTTATAACTGAACTGCAAATAAAAAATCAACTAAAACTTTTGTGAAAAAAAAAAACAATGTTTAAAATATTTATCTTAGATGTTGCTTTCAAACTTTTCAACACTTTTTATAAAATATCTAAACTTAAATAAAAATTAAATCCGATTTACTGTCTACAGATTAAAGATAGACCGCATATCATAATCATCTAAAAAAAGTAACAATTTTATTATAAACGTCTGAATTTTTATCAATGTTAATATAAAAGTATATTTAAATAAGTCGCTTTTCAAATCTGATAATCACAAAATCTAACCATGATATGCAAAGTAGATGACTATTAAAACATCTGCCGAATAGTGTAGCTGTTGAAATTGTAACTTAGAATTCAAATAAACGCATAACGTATGCAAATATAATTTAAATAATTATGTTAACGAAAGCTAAACATGATAAGTATGAATTTTGACTACACTCCTAACATTTAAATTAAAAGCAACAAGAAAAATAAAACCAAATTGTTTAAGAAAAAGAAAGCAAACAATGTAAGAACATGGAAAAGCAATGCCTAAACAAGTAAAGGTTACAAGAGTAAATCTTAAAAAATAACGAGTGGACTAATATTAAGTGAAATACTTTATAATAATTATACGAGGAGACAACAATGTCTCCACAATGTCCTATTTTTGAATTTTAAATTTTGATTCATTCAGGTGGAACTAATCTGGCTTAGCTACGGTACTACACAGAAAGAACAGGTCCTTGAGAATTAGGGGCCTTAATTTTACCTACTAATTTTCAGAAATAAAATGCCTAATCATGTTTCAAAATTTGTTAAATTATTAAACAGAATACATACATGTTTTATTTGGTCTTCGCACTAAAAATGACTAAGAAATTAAGCAATAGCTAAGGTGGCTCTTCGTATTCAGAAGTTCAAAATAGATATTCAGTAACCAAATCTGTAATGACAAATGTGTTTTAAACTGTGAAATAACTGGGCTTTTTGCAAACGTTACTGGAACTCTTGCTAAAATTAGTGTGACCACTGTGATAGTCTAAAATGACTCAATGGTTGAAGAATAACGATCCAAAAACTTTCAGCTACGTTGTTGTGATAAAATTAAATGAACATTAGGTTAATGGTTCAGTGCGACGACGTAAAAGTAAAATGAAAAGGCAGAAATTAATTAAAAATCGTCTAAGAAGTTTCCTCTGGAAAAACATGTCAGCAAATTCTGAGCTGAGCCGTTTCAAAGAAGAAAAATTTGGCTGCTTTTGTTTGAAAATAATAAGCATTTGTTAACACTACTAACTCAAATTAACCGCCGTCAGCTCATTTTCTTCCAAAGATAAAGAGTGGAATCTCTTAAATTGACAATAAGGTGGCTCAAGAAATACAATAAAAAGATTTTTGTTGAAGATCAAAACAGTTTCTATACTCATACTCTTGTAATGTTTGAGGTGTTTAAACTGTACTTGACTTCAATTCATTTAACATCTATTTTAGTAAAAAAAAAATGCTCTTTAATTCCCAGCTTTTTTATTTTCACCATTTTTAGTACCAATTTTTAAATTTTTTAAAAAACATTTTCCGATGACTTGTCCAATTCCCAATAACAGTTTTCATGACATAAATTTGCCATTATACTACTCATAGTATTTTGATCACCACTGTATACTATACTCAGTACTGTATGTCGAGTTGGTTGGGGGTATTTTTTATTTCTAAGTAGGAAATTTTTTAAATGGGTAATATTATAGGTCGACGACATGGCGGCTGCAGCTCATTTCAGCTCCTTCTTCTGTTACATCGACTTCTTTTTAAAACCATCCCACTTTAAGATGAAATAAAAAAAGTTTTACTCAAGTTATGTGAAAGTGGTGAATGTCAGGTGGTTGGTGGTGGCGCCCTCTACATTCTCCACAGTCGGGAGATGTGTTGAAATGCGAGTGCTTTTGACATAATGAAAGCAGACTAGAAAAAATAAATATATGAGAGAATAGGATGGGATGGGGGGAATTGATGAGAGAGAAAGATGGGGAAAAGTATGTAGGGTAAGAGGTATTTTTTTTAAGTAAGTGGGTGGAAATTGTAGGGGGATGGGTTAAGAGATATCGGATGGGATGGGGAAAATAAGAGAACAATAAAACGCACGCGCCCCCTGGAGGGATTCTACATTATGTAAATGAAGTGTCGTCTCTATCGTAACTTATATCATATAGTGTCTATCAAAACCCTCACCTCCTACACTTCTTAGCAACTCCGAATAACATGCTATATCAACAATGCATATGATAAATAATTTCGTTTTAATAATGCAACAAGATTCATACAGGAAAATGACTAAAACATATCATCCAAGTCTCCATATCATTAAACTGTCATTAAAATTTCATGAAAACAAACTCAACATTTTATTTAGTGTAAACTAAAATGAACACGAACTGTAAAAACTCAAAATAATGAAATTCTTTTTATCATAACTTCACAAGTATGGTGTTAAAATCTGAATAACATGACAAGAAAAATTCAATTGGTAATAAAATGCTATTAAAATGTATTTTAGAAGAAAAAAAACTAAAATATAATCCAATTTTGTTGTAATGAAATTAAAAACAAAAAAACTCCCTTGAAAATTTAGCTTCTATTATAATAAAAAACATAATTTTTTTACATGTAATTTAAAAACTAAAACGATATTTCTAATTCAATTAACACGTTTTTTTATACAATTTTTAAAATGTTTTGATTTTTGTACATTGCGTCATTGTCACTTAACAACAAAATATTTACATTGCCTTCACGTTAATTGATCAATATAAGTAATTAATCATTTCGAACTAGACATTATCAACTGCAAACAACCATTACTATGAGGGGAGAAATTTTGCTTATTATCAAAGTTAATTTCATTTGTTATGAAAGACCATTTATCTTTTAAGGCTGTGAAAGACGATGGCCTAATTTCTACTGTACTACAACACTGTTAATGACCACACTTCTGATAATAATCGTCTGCTCTACAAACAGATTAATATTTCATTAAATTTACTCTTATTGTCGTGCTATGATGGTCATTAGTTTTTTTGTTTTTTTTTGGTTAAAAGTTTTTTATGTTAGGTTATCAGCTTATCACATTAAATTACTCAATCCCACACTGCGGTTAATTGCTAAATTAGTTAATATATTTGAGAAGCTATTAGAATAACGTTTAAAATTTAATTAAATTTTTCATTAGTCCGGATAATTGATCGCTAATGCCAGTCATTAACCGCAACACTTTTCTATAAGTCGTTAAAAATTTGCATTTGTATGTACTGCACACTGAATATGGAAAGATGATACCACTGTCTCGAATTTCAACAACATGGTACATTTGCAAGATGTTATTGCATCAAATTGATATTTTTTGTGGTGAATTTTGATATGGTTGCCGCTTTTAATATTTCTTTTAAAAAAACTGTTTTAAAAAAAATTGTAATTACTTTGGTGTTGTAGTTTTGATGTAAATGAGAAAATGCGAAAATTGAAGGTCGAGGTTAGTGGCACCAAAACTTCACTTTCCACTTTCACCTTCAAACATATGGCGTTTCAACAAAGATGGCGTCTATTGCACCCATTTAAACATTTTAGTAATGGCGTCTTTCCTACACGTCATAAGTTATCATGAAATTACAAGTACTGTCAGTTACTGCATATCAATATGCATTTGAATAAAAAATCTTTTTTTTCCTTTTTAACTGTTTTTGTTTATACATAAGTTTAGTACTTTAGACTTCTAATAGCTTAAGATTTTAGACTTAACTAGAACATAAGTTGATTAGTTAAATCTTAAATGTATGCTGTAATTATATTTCCATATCTAATTTAATTTTTAAACACAATACTGTATTTCTATTAATAAATTTACGACCAAACAAATTAAATACTGTTGATAGAAAAATGAATTTTTGTGTTTCGATAACTTTAAGACACCAACTTATAAAAGTTCATTAAAAATAAAGTTCCACTTTTTGGACTGAGCATAAAATTTTAATTAAAATTTGCACTATACTAAAACAGCACTCAAAATTCCAGTATTTTTTTAGAATTTAACTAAAAATGTGGTTCTTTTAACGTAATCATGGTACATAATGACATTAATGCAGTCATAACAATTAAAATAGCCCCATAAAGATTTCTTGTTCATGTCTTTTTAGAGAACCTTTTAAAAGCTGTCCAAGAGGGGGGAAGAGGATGAATCGATAAACTAAAAAAAACCGATAAAAATAGCGTTTGAAATTCCAAAGAGTTTTCAGACACCACTGTGTGTGTGTGTATTTTATAAAAAGTGATGAGGTCAAAATAAAAGAAGAGTCGCAAGAAAAAGAAGTGGTCAAATTATATCTTTACAACCGACTTCATCAGTATAGAGCGTCATCATAAAAGAAAAACTAGTTAAAAAGTCAACAGGTAAAACAAAAAAAGATGTACTACATTAGCCTTAGCCATTTTAGTCGCCATGGTTCATTTGACCTCATACGGTACCAGCATACAGCACCGTTTATCCTTTGAAAATCAAAGGAATAGACCAAGGTTCCAATTTGCAATTAGTAATTGCAGTAAATCGATTCCATCATCAAATTTGACTTTAAATATAAGATTTGGATACTAATAGTTGACCAAATGTGTCAAGGCATTTTGTCAAGCCTCCTTCACCACTGACAAACAGTAACTTCAACTTAGCTATTTACTATCTACGTGAAACCACATCATTATGATCATTGAGAGGAATATTAGCGTACCGCGGAACAGAGTTTGGAAAACGGTGCCATAATCGTAATTTGCAGTGCTATTTCTTACTCAACCCCCCTTTTTCTATGTGTCCTCCTTTCCATTCGGTTAAAAGCCTAAAGGCCAAACGAAAACCAGTTTGAAAAAGAATTTTTGAAAAACATTTTCTGCCAACTGCAACTCCCCCATCAATCAAACATATCATACACCTAACTAAAAGGGTTAATTTAAACAGGGTTCCATTTTACACAAGTTGGGAAGTAAATATAAACTCCTACTCACCCTCACACCTACAGTCATACAGAGTGCTTCAAACATTACAATTTAATTTAATTTTCATAAAAAAAAATTTCAAATGCGGCAGTAAGTTAGTTGTCAACGTTTTTGACTTATAAAATACCGGTATTCAATTTTTATTTTTAAAAAAAAAAGTTATTATTAAAAATTCAAGGTTTCCCTAATTACTGATCGGTCTATGATCCCTTCATAAGTTAGTTTTTTTTTTTTGATCATCATTTTCTATTTTTAGACTCTTTAAAAAAATTTTGTATAATTTTATCACAGATTCAGTTATTTGGAAATTCCCAGTAATTTTTGAAAATAATGTACTGTATTGCTTTGACATTTCTTTGCATTCAAAAATAAATGTTGTCAAACGCCCATGTCTTTCCAAGAATTCAACTTACAACCACTAATCATGACAGTATAATTGCATATTTTTGTAATGACATTAATTTTTCTTATGGAATTCTGTTTGTTAAAATTAATAATTTGTAAGTTGGTTACCTTTCAAATATTTTATGTCTAATAAAATTTGCAGATGGAAGCCAAATGCGATGCTGAGAAAACTTTTATGGCATAAAGTAAATATTTACTTAAACATAAAAAAAGATTTTTCAAATTAGCACTTAGACGCTACAAATGTTTTTACAACAAATTTTGTTTATATTTTTAAACGGCATTTTTCATTTTTTTTTAAAGTTCAAACAAGCCAATGCAAACACCGTTTTTATAGAGCGAACAACACAGAATATTCAGAGAATAGGGTGAATCGCATTCACCTTAGGCTGAAACTGGGCTGTCCTATCAGCGACTCAAATCCAGTTGTGGCCCTAGAGCGTTTTAAAATGTACAATTGGACAGCTCTAATCTAAAATATAAACTTTACGACTTTCATACAGTTTTATTTTTTTTTTCAATTTCAGTTTTTACGTTTGAATTAAAATATTTAAGCGGAAGAGAAAAGAAAGGCCGTGTAGTAAGCAATAGTATTTTGAAATGTGTCTAGACATTCAGCGTATATGTCTACGCTTAATTTTGCACTTGTTACAAATTAAAAATCCTATTACCTACTAAATTTCTCTTTAGAAAACCATTTCAGTTTATTTTATCAATTTTATGCACTTAATTTCTTTAAATTGTTCCTTAATAACGTGTCGATTACCTATTTCAATATTTTCAGTAACTCTCACATTTTAAACACTTTTTAAACACGTATCTAGTTAATTTTTAATTAGTTTTACTACTGTACATACTTAAAAATATTAATACTACGTGTTTCATCATAACAAGAATGCGGGTTTCTGGATAAGAATAGGTAAACCAAATTGTATAATATTTTCCAATTAGGATTGAAAGTTAATGATAGCTTTGATATACCACTCAAATCTCCAATTCCCCAAATGCTCAGAGGTATAATTTCGGTCATGTTCGTAATTCCAGAATTCAAAAACTTCAACTAATAATTACTTTCAAGGTGCACAGTTGGTGACGTTAATCAACATTCTTCCTCAGTCAATCTGATTTACTTTTATATTAACTGATTTGAAAATAATTAAATGGTTTATCGGTGTGAACAGGAAATGACGAAATGGGTGGCAGTGATAGTCGACCTCAATTCAGCGTTATTAATTGCTGAATTTACCAGGACCTTCTAAAATCTAAATCCGTTTTTTATAGCCATAGTATGTCGGTCGACCTCCAAAATAGTACACATAGTAAATGTCCAGCATCCACACTGCCACCCACTCTACTTCTCGACCAGTCTATCTTGACCCACACAACACTGGTTCAACTCTTAAGCCACTCCCTTATTTATTTTCCCACTGTACGTACCGTCTGTCTTATCAACAACAAAATATAATGGACACTTGGACTGCTAACCTTGCAATCTCAATGTTAGCCATTAATATAGTGTAGTGTGTAAAACTGCTACAATCACTTAATTTAGCATGTAAAACAACAACTCACTTATGTCCTAATTATGTTTTTATAGTCCTTGACTAAAACACCTTTAATAGCCTCTACAACAATTTACAATGACAACTAAATTAGCAATCGTACTGATAAAACAGCCAAAAAGTAAGTTAGATTTCTTACTTTTATAATAATTAATAACTATTTTAAATCCAAAAAAGCAAGATATTTGTGCTCTTTAAAGTGTAATTTGTCTGGTGTCCCAGGACCTCTTGAGTTTAGTAGTTAGTGATCACTGGTAATGAACTTTATCGACATTCCTGATTCTTAAAAACCTTTAAACTGCTGTCTAAAATCTTGACAGATGGAGAAATAACACTAATAAAAAAAAACCAACTCTTAAATTGAAACTTAAAACTAGCCGATAAGGTTCAAGTAGACACAGCATAAATTTGATCTTTTTGCCAAGCTGGCTTGTGCTCTTTTCATTTGAAGTAGCGGCCATAGTGGTAGTCATAAAAATTACATACTGTATGTGCCATGATGAAGAAAAAAACGCCAATGGTGCTACCTGTGGCGAGTGAAATCTTGGGAGTTTTTAAATCCCAGTTGTTATGGAATTTTTCTTCCTGGTTGCTTAATAAGAGGTGAAGGATGAAGAGGAGATGAGGGAGAAATTTTGGGGGAAAAGAACGTGTCGTCTGCTGCCCTTGACAAAGAATTATCAGTCCAATAGCCTCTAAGAAGTTGTTGGTGTAAATGTGTTTCCTCGCTGCTTTTATTTATGCTGAACATTTAACAGGGATTAAGCTACCGGAAATCAAGAGAACTTCTGTCATATTAAATAATCCATTCAACACTCAGAAATAATCAAAAGTTAGCATCACTGAAATTTGTATATACAGTAGACACATTTATTCAATTATATACTGTATCAATTTTTTAATTAAATAATACAGCAACTTCTGACTTAATTTATAGATTGCAAAGTTCACTTGTCAAAATTCAATGAAAAACGTTTACAACTTTAATTGATTTTTCTCCCATTTTAATACATTTTTGTATACATTTCATTTATCAAGATGCCAACTTTATTACTTTTAAAAGAAAGCCCTTGGTAGTACACCTTCCCACAATGGCCCCTTACAAATTCTACATTAGTTGTTGCAAATGCTCTTTTCCAACTTCACCATGTGCATCAGTTGAACTTGATAAAAATTTTATTGTTTTTCTTCCTCTTTTTTCCTTAAAAACTTAACATTAAATTATTGTTTTGTAACTAATTTCAAGTCCACAGGAGGGCAAACAGTGTTTTTAATCTCTTCCTTACTGTATGTGTCAAAATGAGGAAAATAGAGGTGGATGTAAAGTGATGTAAGACGCTGTTAAAATTCATGTTAAATGTCACTTACTTATGCCAACTGAACAAAATTTCTACCTATACTCCCCCACCTCTTTGAGATTTGCCTGTTGACACACGGAAATAACCCCATAGAGATTAAGCACAGCACTGGTGGAAAAGACATTTGTGCAAATTCACCTTCACACATTCTATGTAGAAAGCCTTGTAATGCTGTACGTTTGGCTTCAAAGTGATCGATCAACATTAGTAATAGTCGGTTTTGATATTTGACAAATGAGCATTTTGTCTAATTTTTGTGAATAGACGGCTTATACAGTATACAACGGTTACAAAATGATAGAAAGGGCTTTTATTCATTAGTCATAAGGGCTCCCTCATCATTCATCTTAACCTTCATTTGTATTTGTCTTCTTCAACTTTGTACAGTGTAAAAATGATAGCAATAAATATATTATGTGAAAATCTTTTGCATTTAAAAAAACTTTTTAACTTTCTTAAGTACAACTACAGGAGGCCCATTGAAAATAAAATATCTCCCACTGGGTCCTCAACTTTAAACAAAAAAAAACAGTATTTACCGGCAGAATGCATTTAAAGATAATACAGTACTAGTGAAAAGTTACTCCAATCGGTAGTTCCACATTCCAATGTTGTCATAAGATCAAATTATGTGCCAGTCTCAACAATTCTCATATACTGTTCCCTTGAAAAATGCCTCTTTAAGTTCGCTCGCTTACGTTAATTTGGCCATTAATAAAATTAGTTTAAAATATTTTAATTTAGTTACTAAAAAAAAAAAAAAAGCTAATGTGAAAACAAATTGTATACTGTAAAATTTATAAGTAGTTTTGTGATCATTAAAAGTTTTGTGTTGAAAACGGTTCGCATTAACAATGCTCTAATTTTTCCTGATGTCTTAATTACTGCTTCACGTTAATAAAAAAAAATCGTTTAAAAATACAGTATTATTTCCTGCCATTCAATTAACATAAAAATATAACAATTTTTTTATAACGATTTTGCTCAATAATACAAGTTTATTATAATTTTTTTAGCATGCGGAATGTAAAAGGCTTTAGTGAACAATTAAGGCCACACACAGTTACAGATACATGTAATTGCAATTATAGCATTTACTCAAACACTACAAATTTCGTGTTTCTTTTAACAAAATAATAACAATTTAAAAAAAATTATAAAAAAGCTCAAATGTTTGTGCAATTGTAAATGAAATTTACATTGCTTCCGGGATCCATTCAAAATGTTAAACTTCTAAGCTCTACATCAAATTAAACACTTAACATCAATTTTTCACACTTTCAATTATAAGAATACGCAGTGTTCATACCCATTTTTATTGTTATAATTTCTAGAAATGGAAAAAAACCGGCAATATGTTGTTTCAAAATTTTCTAAAAAATTAAAAAAGATGAACTTTTATGCTTTGAATCATTAAAAAAAATTTTTTTAGATGACGTCAAGCCGAAAGTTACCACAACTATTTTCCACAAAAATTCTTCATTTAAAATGAGTGGTTCCTAACCTCTTCTCGCATGCGTACCTCTTTGAAATTCTTTTACAAATTTGAGTACTTAAAAATTCTTGCAACATTGAAATCATTTATGCACAATAATTAGATATTTAAATTTTAGACATTTGACTTTGTAAATGATAAGATATTGTCTTCTCTCACACCGTATTAAGTGAGTCATTATCATACATTGTTCTTATGGTAACCATAGGACGTTTTGTACGGGAACCCCTAGGTTGAAAATCTTGGGTTGAAGTTTGAACAATTTCTTCAGCCATTTAATAAACGCGCCATCTAGCATCTAGCAAACGAGTGGTGTTTGACGTTGGACACAGCAAAAACAATAACCAGTTTGTGAAAACGTGCAAATAAAGGTCAATCACCCCTTTTCTATCCTTAAAATTTCACCTCATCATTTTCACAGTCATTTTATGCCACCTATTAAATATTATCTCAATTTACACAAAAACGTTCAATGCATAACTAGCATTTTGTAAAATACCAAATGAGATTTCACTAAATGTCCTAAGTTACAACAAACCCAATCAAAAACTCAAAACCTGCGTTTACAAAATTTACATGATAAAGTAAACATCAAAATTACAGTAGTTAATTACTACTTAGCACATCCACATTTCATACAGACTCAAGTTAGAAAAAAAAAATCATATCAGAAACTAAACCAAAGCTAATTTAGTTAACTAATATAGTTAAAAACTTCATGAAACATGACCATCAAAAAATTGCTGATATAAAGATTAGCAACAAGTCAGCAAAAAAAAAAAAAAACCAGAGGAGTGTTTAATAGGCTGTGTGTCTGGTGGAGATGAACTTGACTGGTCGACATGCTCAAATTCCATTCGTCTAACTCGAATTCCCGCCATCGTTTTTAATTAAGAAAAAAAAGTTTGTTGTGTGTAGTTCCTTCTGTGCAAGTAGCCAACAACTCTCTCTCTACCTCGATGTCTTCCTTCTGGGCCTCCTCCCATCAACTTTACCCCCTTCCTTCCATCCACTTGCCTCATCTACATTCACGATTAGGCCACAGAGGGTAATAGACAGCTACCCACAATGCCTCGCATGATTATTAAACGTCCATTTTATCCCACACAACTTACCAACTAAGCAATTCCTCAACTCAATTTTTTTAATTAAATATCATATTTGACCTTTCCAAATCGTTTTTGCATAAGCAGGAAGATGTTTTTAAGATATTTTAGTGCCTTTTAAACTTTAATTCTAATTTCCTTATATTTTTAACTATACTGTAATTAAGTTGAGATATTTTTAAAACTAAAGTATCGACTGTATAATAATTCGAGGATATTATAAAGGCCGTTGGACTCGTTACAACAAGTGATTTATTTCTTATTCCTCCTCCAGCTCCAACACTTAAACCCCCATGGTGTCCATGTACTGTGTTACAAGGACCTATTATCTACTGTACAGTTATATATTACAGGTATTTTGAGAAATACTGTAAAATTGTGCCCCGTATTTAAGATGAAAAGAACATAGACTCAATTTTAAGAACTGATGTTATTGTAGACTTATAATTGCCATAATTAATAAAAATGTTAATTTAATCAATCCAGTCAGAGAACAAGGTCTGTACAGGTAATCGGAATGTTAAACATGACTACAGAAATGTATTTTCATCAAAATAAAAGTTTTACAATTTCTTATCGATTATACATAGAATAAAGAAGTTTCTGATAAGAAATCAATTTCCTCTTTACAACTAAAAGCGTTATACAGCAATTTCCACTTCCGGTAATTTCCACCTTAAATAACTCCCCATCAATGCACATTGATAGTAAAAACCATGCGAAAAAAAATCAAGAAGATAAAAGCAATCTAATCGCAAATCAATCTCTTAACTTTTTTAAAGGTACTGCGCTTTCATCTGAATTGGAGCGATGGAGAAAGTGACACAAGTAAAAATGTGGGAGGAGCTTCCAACAGTTTGGCGCCCTCTAGTGACACTGTGTTCATCAGCCATCGTTTGGCTCCACCTAGGCGATTAAGTTCTTTTTAAATAATTTTTTTTTTTAAATTGAGGAAGTGGATAGAAAATCGTGATCGATATTAGGAAGAGATAGAAAACAACAACAGCCGAATCATCGTCATTAGGTGGCTCCTATTATGTCCACAAGGCCCGTGCGCCAATACACTACTCTATTCAACAGCCACCCTAAGTTAGTCCACCATCCCTTTCTCTCTTTGATTCAATTCACTTTCTTTAAAAAAATATTTTGCCATTGAAAACGTTAAGAAAAATAAAAGAAAGAGTTTAAGAAAGTAATAACAACAACAACAGCAACAAAGATGAAACTAATGTTATGACGTCACTTGAAGGGTGAAAAAAGCCTTTAAGAGCAACGTTGGCCGTTGTATTAAATTTAGATCAACATTCAACAGCAACTTAAAACTAAAGCGTGTAACGTTAAATTTTTGAATGGCAAACGCTAAATGGCCCAAAGCAACGCAAAAAATATATTTTTCAACTTTTCCATTATTATTGGAAAATTAAACATTTTTTTTTAATAATTTAGTCCAAATTTTTTTCAAATGTCAAGTTCCATGATTTCAAAATCAATGATGTAAACTTGCATTCCAAATATAATATTTTTTCTGTTTGAAATCCAAAAAAATGCTATCTTCAGGTACAGTAGCTGTCTCAAATAAAATGTTAAATTTTGAAATCGAATTAGTATCTTATAAAACTTTAGATAAAAAACATCCTCAATTACCATGTACTATTCATCTTGTCAATCTCAATTCACGCAATCGCAACGGTTTTCGCAATCCTTAGTTACAAATTTCTTTTCAATGCAATACATTTGGCAAAAAAGTAAAAAAAGAAAAAAAATGAAAAGTGTGAAAAAGTAACAAAAAGGTAGCACATTTTAAAAGAGTAAAATCACGAAATGTTATTTACGCTTTGCTGTTTCCCAAAACCATAATAATAGTAAATACTACTTTTCTCTCATCACATTAGCATGAATACGAATTGCATCTTTATTTCGAGGCCAATCATATACAATTTAATCCACCACAATCTCCTTCAACTAACACCTGTATACACCTACATACGGTAACTTAAGTATATAAGCCATAGCATTTTAAACCCCATATCAAAAATAACAATTACTGATAAAAAATTAATTTAAAAACGATTCTGATTGTAATAATTTTCTTAATAAATTTTAATTACAACCCGCAATTAATATTTTATTCAATCAGCGACCAAATTCATTATCCTTGTTTCTCAATGATTTCTCCATTACAACTGATCAACAATTAAAAAAAATTTATTTTTGAAGTATTATTACCTAAATTTGGTTATTTTAAACTAACTTTTAAGTAAGTAATACATAAAATGATAAATTTCTAACAATTTGTTGCTTTCTGTGGAAGCCCAAGAACCGGAGGTAGAGAAACAGATTATTTTACATGAAAATTAATGTTATGTATCAAATTTATACAAGTAGGAAATAAAATCTAACAAAGAATTTTTATCAGCTAAATTCATGTAATTTTTTTAACTTTCTATATTAGCACTCAAGTAACTTCGGATTACTGTAATTTTAATTAGACTAACGTGTAGAGGAAATAACCTCTAAAAAAATTAATGA
Source organism: Helicorthomorpha holstii (assembly GCA_013389785.1). NCBI lineage: Eukaryota > Metazoa > Arthropoda > Diplopoda > Polydesmida > Paradoxosomatidae > Helicorthomorpha > Helicorthomorpha holstii. The sequence continues at coordinate 29,547,388 of JAAFCF010006596.1, read as the reverse complement.
CCGATTTAAATTTCAATGAGTAATTTTGCTAATATTAAAATAGCACAAAACCAGCCAATCGCCTGTGGATTTAATTAACCTTTTTCTGAGAACCATTTTACAAGTTGTTAACGGTTAAAGAAAATAAACTTTCCAACATTTTTTTTTTAAATTAATTAACTTATTTTTAGTCATTGTTTTCTGAGTTTAACCGTAAGAATATTAATTTTTTACAGTTGCTTACAGTTCGGCATGTAAAGGAAAACTGTTTTTTTTTTTTTTATAAATTATTTTCCGTATCTCTCTCAACCTAATTTATAATGTGATTAGAACTTCGCAAATACGCATGCGTGCTATAAAAACGAGGTAAACTATTACAAAAAAAATTTTCTTAAAAAAAAGTTATGTAAATGCAAATGTATGGAGGTTAAAACAACGTAGGAAGCAAAACTAAAACAATAAGAGCAGAAAATATTTCAATCTCTGTGCTTTGAAATTTGTTTTCTCAACTGACATTATTTTCATGTTTCAACCACAGGGGGCGCTTGTACTCTTTTTAAAAAATGAAAACATAAGATTTTTTCACGAATTTAATAGAGACGATGTTAATACAGTAATAAAAAAAACCTGCAAGAAATTCACTTAAAAGTAAAAAAAAATAATAAAAATCTGCAGTATTACTTTCATTAACTTGCACCAAAAATTTAACAAAATGTACCAAAAGGATGTGAAAAAAATAGTGGACTGAAAATCAATCAGGATATTTGAGTCCAGACAATTGTCAGCAATGGAAATAGTTAGGAGAACAGTAAAGTTATCGAAAAAATCAAATATTTGATTTGAAATTTAAAAAATAACTAAAAACTACTTAAATAAGAGAGTCATGGACGACATGCCTGAAAGCTCCATAACTCCATAACGCCATACTTTTTAGACTTTTAAGTTTTTTTACTCTTTTCAAAATTATTTTTAGGCCGACAAAATTATATTTGAGATCGTTTTCAAGGCTCTAACTTTAAAAATGGTTGAATGGCGTGCAGGATTTAGTATAAAAAGCAGAAATAGCACCAGACATCCGTAAAGAAGTTGAAATCTAACTCTATGTAATTGTAAACTACATGTACTTGCAATTTCGCATTGTTTGCAGCCATAACAAATTGCTCAACTAAATATTTTTTATCTAGTATCCACATTTAAAAAAATTCAACTTTCTCAAGCAGGTCTTTGTGTTATTAAAGCCTTAAAGGGTATTAGATAAAACACTGCATATCACATTTTACAGTTAACATGAAATTATCATACAAAGTACCAGTACTAAAGCAGCAAAGTGACGACAAAATGATTTACACAGATTCTTTTTTTTCCTAATTTTAAATCTCTTAAAATAATTAACATTAGATTAAATGAAAAATCTTTGATTGGTAATTAAATTCTCTAATAAATGATGGTTATTTTGCTGTATGTTTTTTTAAATTTAAAATGCTCTTCAGCCTACTTTTACTTGAATTAGTCATGTTTAACAGTTTGTTTTTTACATTTATAATTTTTTAGAATTAGTTGCTTGTTCTTTCAATTTTAACTGGGCAAGTTAAACGCCTACAAATACACTCGGCCATATTTTTGGCCGAATTATGTCAGTCAATGTAACTGCAACAACATTAGAAAAGCTATTGCAAAACAATGTACTGCATATCTTTTGTCATCACCGAGTTCACAAACAGAAAAAATTCTCAGCAGAAATCATTGATTAGCTTTACAAATGTAGAAACATTCATTGCAATGAATGTTTTGTTAACAACCGATTTTAATTTGTAGGAGTGAGTGAGGAATATTGTCTGTTCAAATTAACAGTTAAAATTTTTAGCTAAGTTAAAGTAAAATAAGGTCGTTAGTTTGACCTTTGCTATTGGGCCAATTCTTTTTCGTCACTTCGATTGACCCCATTTCACATTTAACTGTTAATACGTCTACTACTCAATGCTGTGGTTTACAATGCAAACGTTACCTTTACATGACTAATGAGTAATGACATCGTTTTGTGTGCTTGAATTATGTCGTTAAAAAACTTGCTGGTTTAAGCAAATAATTAAAATTAATTAACGAGGTTGCTGATTTACATACAAATAATACAACTTTTAGTAAACATGCAGTAGCTAACAAAGTAATAGCTGCAAATAAAATCACAAAAAAATTATACATAAAACTTTGTAAACCATTTAAAAAAAAAAAAAAACCAGTATAAAATTATAAAAAAAACCCTTGCAAAAAATATTTAATTAAAAATATTAATGCAAGCCCAATAATTGTCATTAAAAATTAAACCAAAATATTTATCAGTGTAACTCAACTATAATCTGGCACTGTTGAATGTCGATTTCGTTATATTTAAGTAAATATAAATAAAAAATAGTCTAAAAATATTACCACAAGTTTAACAAATAAAAAAATAAGTAGTAACCGAATACTCCAAAACTTTATACAATATAATCGCTTGACAAGGTTTTTTCAAGTCTGAAAAGTTATAAGTTATTAGCGAAGGAAGAGGAAGTGATGTAAAGTATGTTAATCCATGTTTAGACCGACATTCAGTATAGCCATAAATAAACTAGAAGCTCCTAAGCAGCAGCGAGACAGATAAAAAAAAGTTAAGCAGGGAGGGTAGATTCAGTATTTACACTAACCCTCTCAATTACAAATAAACATTTTCTTTTTCCCTTTTGTTATAATTTTGTAATTTATTAGACAATCCAAAGCACATCTCATTAAACATTCACACTTGATCTCGCCGATCCCACCTATTAAGATTCTTAAATTGCAAGACCCACTCACAAGTGAAGAAGAAGAAGACTGAAGAAGGATTATTCAAATTGAGCTATTTGACACAATTCATCAATGTAATCCTTCAACTATTACATCATTTCACGCTTACCAAATAGCCTAATAAAACAAAGAAGATCTTAAATGATTTTTAAAGACCAGTTAAAATACTTTGGCAGCACGCCGTGACACATAAAAGCAAATGACCAACTAAAAACCTATACAAAAATAGATTAAATATTAGTCTTTTTATTTTTTTTTAAATTTTTAACATTTTTCGGTCAAGTCTTTGGTTTTTACTATTTATCAAATAATTTCTGCCACGTTTTTGCTATTACATTTCTATAAAATTTTTAGACTTTTATTTGCGAATTTGATAGTATCTTTCAATGAATTAACCAAAGAACTAACTAAGCTTTAAAATTTTATAGTTTCAAATATTTTTATTTACACATCTAAACACCTTGACGTGTGAATGTGATGGTGGTACTCTTAACTATTAAACCATCAAAACTATTATCATTGCACACATTAACAAAGTTGAGGTAGGACAGATTTTAATGAACACGAGGTCAACCACACAAAGACCGGTCAATGCAAAAATGTATTCAGGTCAACAACAATAATTGTTGCATTTTGTATATAGTATACACTACGCTATTAATAACTCCGAACGAGTTATCGATCTGATCGTATAAATATCGAAAAGCTCAAATCACTTCTCTCGCCATTTCATTGAATAATTGATCTTTTATATTTACTCCTTTTGGGTGGTCGAAATGCTAAACTGAGTTTGAGTGAAAAAAAATAAATAAACAAAAACATCTAAATTAAAAAAAAAAAAAAACCAGGCCAAACATTGAAAAATGTAAAGAAGAAAAAAATTAGCTGTGTTAAAACTTAAACAGTTAAGATTCATTTTCAAAAAGTTCATGATATGCAATTAGAATTTTAAACAAAGAAAACATAAGAATATGTTATGTTATGCCAAGCAAATTTTGAAAACCATTTTTACAGATGATCAATTAACTGTTACTCAAAAAGTCAATAAATAGGACACATAAAAACGATTTGAATAATTCAATAATCAAATAAAACATTTCAAACAAAGCTGACATGTACTGCAGCAGAAAATTGCATTATCAAAACCCAATAGAAAACAGTACCAAGTAGAGAACCACTTTAATGGATCACTAAATAACTTCAGATATTTAAGACACTAAATCTACTGTTTTAAAACACATTTTTAAACTCTTTTAAGCATAATCCTAAGCCATAGATACATAATTACTTGCAGTTCTTAATTAAAATTAAAGAAAAAATAAGCAATCATTCAATTGGCAATACATTAAGATCTACTGATTTTGTGACTAGTCTAGTTTTTTTAGTTCACATAAATAATGGCTGCAAATTACAGTGTCAAATAAAATCGTAACAACTGATTTCGTCTTAACCACAATTAAATTGTTTAAACTGTCATAACCATATATCAAAAGATAACCGGAGACCTACGGCTACTAATAACGGTTAAAATGTTTAATCATATGCACTTCAAATTCTACAACTTCACATGGAAGTTCCGTCATGTCATAATGTTTCAAATCGGCTATTTATATGATATAACAATGAGAGTCTGTCAATAAAGAAAATAAATTTCGTATGATTGGTGAAATTTTTGAATCAAACTAAGCCGAACACACCCTGTAACCGGTTTATTTCTTCCTATGATATCATCGAATACCCCCTTTAAAACCCTTAATTTTAAAAACCATTAATAAAAATCTGTTATTAAATAGTTTTTCCTGCCAAAATAATTAATTTATCATTTGTTATGAAACAAAGTAAAATAAGACAATGAATTGAATTAAGTGGAATGAGATGATGCCACAGCAATAAATTATCAACTAAATTTTGTTTTAATATCATTTAATACAGACTTCAATGAAATAAGCCATTAGTATTACTAAAACTTTATTAAGAAAACCATTTTCAAAATTAAGATGCTTGACATCAAACGTAATGTTTTAAAAACCAAAATTTATGTTTTAAGAAACATAATTTAGTATTATGGAATCAGTTAATCACATCTAAAATCACTCGTAAACATGTCAAAATTGCAATAAAAATCTAAATAAAGAGTTTAGCCTGTTACGTGTTACAAATCAATAATTAATAAGTAGGTCATAACTAATTATGCAGTCGGTAATTTTTTACCATTAATATTTTTCTCTTTAAAACGCATTAGCTGAAATTATGCCACAAAATTTGCATAAATTTCTATTAACATCCCAATATAACTGCTAAGTTTGGTAAATTAATGCTTTTGATATCAACACAGTAAAAACAATATAATTAATATTAAAAAAAAACACAAAAATTCAGTTTAAAATGCAAGTTGTAATATTTCAATGTTCATAACGAATTCGAAATTATCTTTGCTCTATTTACTATTTAATTTATTGATTGAAATTAAATTAAATCTACAAAAATTGGACCCAACTCCCTCCTTCCTCACTACTAGTACCCCTTCTGCTACTTTTTACTATAACTTAAATCCTAAATTAAGGTTATAACCTCTGAAATTATTAAAAACCTATCATAGTAGCAATCTTTTCACTTAAACAGTCGATTGTTCATTTTACGCCTGCAAAAATTTCTATTTAGTGAGATTATAATCAAACAAAAAATATCAAATGCAACGTTTATCAAGCGTTATAACTTGTAACAGCGTCATCTAAAAGATTATTAAAAAAATGACACCAGAATAAAGTTTCAAACCATGATTATTAATTTAAAAGCCGCACTTTTCTTTTGATTAAATTGATCTAAATAAAAATTTCCGCGTCTCAATCCTTATAGACCGTAAAATGAGTGCTAATGTGGTGAAAAGAAGTTCATACAAATTAAAAATGTATAAAATTCATTGAACTCTTTCTTAAAAGAAAAATGGTTACGAACAATTTCACATGTAATTAAAAATACTGCATGCACTTTACCAAATATAAAACTCATTAAACGTATCAAAATTAAAAATAAACATTGTTAGTCATCCAACACAGAAGTTTAAATGATAAAATTAGTGACAGTCACAATTCGGAACTGCAAAAGCACCAAACTACACTGAGTTTTGAAGCACTTAATACAATAAAAAGTCTACAATTGTACCGGTTCCTTTAACTTTCTACAGAAGCCTATCAAAATAATTTTTATTTTATAATATTCTACTTACAGCATAATTATATTAATGTAAATGTCATACTAATAAAAATGACCTAAAACGTCGCTGAAAAAGTTCACTGAATAACACAGTTACAATCAATTTGCAGTAAACTGTGATAAATGAACATGTAAAAATTAAATATTTATGTATGCTTCTACTTTAACTATTTATTTAATTTTATTAAGGATTTTTCTTTCCTAAATAAAACCTCCTGATTCTTGAATTTAGTATTTAGCAACGAAAACAGAAAGAAAAAAAATTAGGTCGTAACGAGCGATGGCGTTGACCTAAATTAGACTTGTAAAGGGGTTTAACAAAAAGTACAGTGAAATAAAAACAGCTAAACAGCTACTGCCATTTCAAAACACAAACAACTTCAAATAGCCTAATACGTATAAATTGGTCAAAAGCCGAATAACCGGGTGATCAAAAACTACAAAAAGAAAATAAAAATAGGAAGACTACAGTCTACAACCACTGTGAACAGTACTTAAGAATATTAGTCAAAAAGACAGGTATAAAACTATTGTAAAAATAAACTTTTTTAACTAACAAACGTTTTATTAGTAACAAAAAATAAGTCTATTGCAAATAAGTCTCCTTGCACTAAACAACAAAAAATTTTAAGACATCTTTTAGTGTATATTTGGTCTTTGTGTCATGGTCTTTCCATTTTAGAACTTTATTTCCTTAAATTTTTTGCCTATGCCCTATCGAGTGATATTACACAACAATAATAATTTATTTACATTTGCTGACTTGTCTTCACCGTTTCCATGACAATCAGAAAAAAATCAAACTTTTCTTTCAACAAATAAAATATTTTGAAATTTCTTCGAAGTAATCAGATACTGTAAGTTGATAACAATGTCTAACGTTTTCCATTTAAGTCTGGCACATTTGAATAAATAAATGCAAGTACAGAATATAAATGTTACTACGCTTGAAAATACAGAAGAAACAGGTCTCCGATTCAAATTCTATCTCATTTATCACACGATTTCTATTTCAAAATAGTCAAGAGGAATCATCACCATCGTTAACCACTTGTTAAACTAGGCAAAGGTAGTTTTTTTCTCTCTTTTGGGTGGGGTTAAAAGATGGGGAAAGGGATGGTTCAGAGAGGAGTTGAATTTAGGGATAACAGAAGAGTCGTCTCTCATTTCTTCATAATGAATGCGCATAACTCTATAAAGAAAAAGAAAAAAAAAGTATTTTGACTCCGCCCCTTATCCTTGCATTCTCTCCAGTCTATGTTGGCTCAAAGTTGACTGACCCCCCTTTTAAACTCGAGAGCGGGGTGGGGGAGTCTTAATTAAGCCTGGATTAATAATATATTGTATTTTTTTCTCAAAAGAAAAAGTTGATGGAAAACAGCAAAAAAGAAATAAGAGAAAAATATATATTTTTCGTTTGTAGAATTAAAAGTGGGTGACTCGGTCAGAAAACAACGTTCAACTTACGCCCGAAGGAAAACAAAAGAGAAAACATAACGTCAAATATAATATTTATAAATTCCTTCAAAATTATTTTTCTTTCTCTTTTGTACATTACAAAAACCGTCCTTCATGCAAAAACAATAACCAAAAAGTGCACCTTGAAAACAACACAAAAGCACAGTACACACTGCACGATCACAGCGCATGCTAAACAAAATTCTAACTACAGTAAAAAAAAAAATAAAAAGCAATTATAGCTTCAAAACTAACCAGAATTAAACAGTTTAATCTGATCTGTTAAGAGTTTCAAGGTGCACACGTAGAATAATGCCTTTCAAATGTGATTACATGTGAAGTGACGCTAGTTAGCAATAATTCCATTTGACAGCTCAGCTAAAAAATCAGAACTGGTAATCGTTTTGACTGAAATAAAAATATTTTAATCAATTAAATTTATATTCTATTGTTGAATAGTTCTTATTTGTTACCAAACTCGACTAAAGTTGGCCTTTAAAAAAACCATTTAAAAATGTGTATTAGTTAAAACAGTTTACATAAGATAAACAAGTTAAAACGCCTAAAGAATGTTCAAAAACTTCATTTTTTCAGCCATTAATTAATCTCAGCAAAAATGACAAAATATTACACCGACAATTTTTTTAGTTAGGCAATCCACTGTATATTTTATATTCTGTTGAAATGATTTGCAATTTACTTTTCAAAGTAAATCCTCTTTTTCAACTTCCAAAATTGGCCTCAAAGCGTAGAAACAAAATTATTATTGTAAGATTTTTCGTAGAAATGAATTTTGTTGAAGGGAATGAAATAATAATAATTGGTGTTATTTGCCCCTCCCGCCCTTTTTCGCATACATATTATAAATGTGTCCTACCCCTCGCACATGCACAATCCCTTTTGAAAAGTTCTTGCTCCAACAAATTATACGTTTTCCGGAATCTGGCACACAAAATGGTTGACTTTTTGTAAGGCTTATACCAAGGGTCCGAGAATGAATATCAATCCCGAGGCCAAAAATCAAAATGAGTTTCAAAGAACAACATACGAATAGTGCAACAGAAATATTAAATACAAGAAAAGAAAGGCAAAGAACTCTTCTCCCTCCCCAAACTACAAATTACTTTTTATGATTGAATGTTGTTATTACAATTAATACCAAACCATCTGCAGATTGCACATCACTTCACACACCAAATAATATTCTCCATTTGAAATCTTAAAAATTACAAAACAACAAAAGAACTTCAATTTAAAGTCAAAAAAAAAAAAAAAAAAAAAGAAGTTACGAATGAGCATTGATAACCTACATTGCAATTTAAAAGTTTCATATTTATTTGGTTGATTAACCAAGGCAAACCTCTGAAAAGCCATCAAATTTCAATTTAATTAACCGATCGACTAATTTGTTTCACACACAAATTTCTTAACAAACAAATTCAATTTACTTATTACTATTTTAAAATTCGATATTAAAATCGTTCATGTATAAAACCATCCTGGCGACCCTAACGTAATGGTGGTTTCCATTCAGTTAACACAAAATACTCAGACACACGGTAATGGAAAGAAAATACAAACTGTATAATAGCACATTACAGTATTCTCCAATAACCTTAAAACAAAAAACTAAAGAAGAAGAAAGAAAAAAAGTTTGGTCGTTGTTGATGTTAGAAGAACAATTTGGCCCCATCGGTGGCCACGCCATTCAGCCTGCAGCTGAAAGGTATGTGTGTATGTGGCTTTGGCGCAACCCCTCTTTAATATTACGCTGCAAAAATATTCACCGAGAAAGAGAGAAACAGGAGCACCAGGAGGGATAGAGAAGAGATGGACCCCCTCAAGGTGTGAGAGAAGTAAGAAAAAAATTGGACAGGTGAGAGTAGTCGTAGTTTGCTCAAAAAGTCGACTATGAAAAACAACAGTTCATATTTATTACTTTATTAAAACCAATAATGGTCACGAATACTGTATTACCATCGTTATCTAATAATTTCTGTTAAATTTTCAAAAAAAACGTCAGCAATGACATGTGTGCTTTGTCTTGCCGTTAAAAAAGTCTGAGTTGTAGAACTTGTGCTTATTATACTTGGTGAATAAGATCAGGAGATTTTTGAATAAGAGTAGATTTTTTTGGGAGCATAACTTTAGCATTTTCTCTCTTAAGAAGTCTTAAGAACTTAAATTCATCGCTTAATCATTCCAGGAAATTTTTACCTGTTCGCGTGCTCCTCTACAGTCTACACACACTTTCACTGGCTTACCCACTCATAGCACCAGGTGGCGTACACACATTTAAATAGCTGCTTTGTCTGTCCTTTTAGCCAAATTCCACTTCCCAATTTATACATCTTTCATTAATTAGTAAACATCAAAATTCCCTTTATCTAAACTTATAATGTTTGATTTTCTAAATATTTATCCAAATTGGACATTAATGGCATTCTATCCACTACACTTCAGTCACAAAAAACTAGATTTTGGTTCCAATTTAAGTCCATTCACTATCATAAGATTTCATAAGTTCATCAAAATTACCCATACAATGCTTAATAAGTCATTTACTAATTTAGCAGTTCAAAAGCTTCTTACAAATGTCTCTCAAATAAATGCCACTGTAGTTCACACAACAGTGACGCCATCCATTAAAGTTAATTTCTTTACGTGACACCACTTTTGAATAGAAAAAAAGCGTAAATTTATAGCCGGTAACACAAAGTTGACAATCTTATAATTCCAGCAATAACTTATTTTTTCTGATAATGTCATCATAATGAACTAATGGTGTAGACGTCACCGCAGATTGAACTAGGAAGTTGCCTTTCAACTGTCATCGTTGTAATTTCGTTTTTGTAGCTGCAAAAATTCATTCAACATAAAATATTAACGCATTCAATGCTATTCGGTATGTTGGCGGAAGTCATGCTGTTCAGTCAAAAAAAAAAAAATTCAAATCACTTTATACCTCTTTTATCCACCATTTCTACTCCATGAATCATTACCCATTACCAACATGGTCAAACATGACTATGCAGTTGCCAAAAAAAAAACACATTTGGCATTTAATATTTTAATATACAAAATTAAAACACCGAAATTTGACTCTAAGCTGCATTAAGATCAAATGGACACCTAAGCTTACACTATTGGAATTTTGTTTTTTGAGAAATAATATGGATCTTTAAAAAACTCATGTACCTCTTCATCAATCGAATTTAATCATTGATACATTGACAATCTTATTTAGTGGTTCTAATTTTCTAAAAAGTCAGCTCGGTCCATGATCGTTAAGAAACTTAAGCTTCCAAATTAATATTATCAAAGATAATCTGGACATTAAACTTAAGAACCATTGGCGTATCAGACCTTTAAAGTTGTAAAGCTTTTCCAGCTGATGAACCTGTACATTACTTGTCAGGTTCTTGCCTCGTGAGAGACTTTTATACTATTGATGGGTACGCCACCGCTAATAACATCAAAATTCTTCTTCAACGTAAAGCTTAAGTTAAAAGCGATGTAACTAAGTTGAAAAAAAAATGTGTAAAAAAAGTCAATTCCAAAAGATAATATAAAGAAAGAAAAATGGAAGAAGTAGGCAGAGTTCGGTGTGAGAGAGAGCGAGAAAGCATGATGGCCATTGCCGCATTGCCAACTCCACAAGGGGTCACCATTCACTTGTCATCATATTTTTACTTTCAATTTCATTCCAACTTAATACTCATGTCTGGCTACTACTTCCTTTTTTCTAATTTAAAATACCTCTTTTATTAACCCCATACAAACATTTAAAACTTCTTGCTCCATATTAAACCGTAATTCACTAACTTCTCATGCTTAAACCTTCTTTTTTTAATGTCTTTTTGAATCTCCAAAAACCTAAAACACTACTGAAAATAATATTTTTTCTCAGCACAGAGTCAAACTTTTTTTTATTTTATCTTTTTCAACATTACACAATTCGAGAAAACGATTAAGTCGATTCCATAGAAAACAAAGGGTATTAAGTCCTCCACCTACAGTATTACACCGCCCAAAATTAATCCTCCACGACAACCCCCTACTTCCATTAACTGAACACTATACAGTACTAGTATATACAGCACACCTTCTCTATAGAAAAGTTAGATAAATCTGATAAATTTTATAAGCCCCCAGCTTACATTCACCACTACCCTCCCATTTTATCTTTTAACGAATCCAACTCACACACCCATACGCCACTTTCAATGTTAAGTTAGCCATGATGGGCTGCACTTGACATCACAAAAGAAAAAGGTTATTATGACATTATATAATGACCGCTTACATTCTTCACAAAAGAATGAAATAACCCACAAATTAAAAATGATTAATTTTTAAGACTGCATATTTTTTTTAATTACATTTTCCTTTCATGTTTTCCTTCATCACTCCTAAGAACCAAATTTAGTTACCTGGAAACCAAAATTTTGTGTTTTAAGTAGCAAGTTCTGCTAAAGCATAAATGGTCTTTAATTAAGAACCTGTTTTAACTACTAATATTGACTAAAATTACACACATAACCAACTGTCATCCACTCATCTGCAATAAGTTACTAAATCTCATTGAATTACTAAAGATAAATGATAATATAAAGTAAATTCAATCTTTTGAGAAGATCCTCAATGTAACAAGCGGTTTCTTTTAATTCTTAGCCTGAATATCAAAATATAATATATTCCATTTCGTTTGTATGTCGACTCTTTGTTTGAGCAAACAAAAGAATGATAAATGTGCTCATGCATAGTAATTTTACCCCTTAGTAAGACCCAAATGTTCCTTAGGGTCAAAGGACAACTTCAGATGATTATTATTCGCCACTAAAATGTAATTAACATTAAAATTAAAAACTCATTTATGCATCACCGCAACCAAGGTGCATAAAACTTTTTTTAAAAAAACGTTATAATCAAAATGTAAATCCACGAATGACCACTATAAGAAAGTTGAAGAAGCATCTCTCACGGTTGAAAGTTTAGACGTATAATTTCCAAATAGACAGACATTGAAGCAAATTCAAGCGAAAAATATAAGTAAAGAAAAAAAACCGTCAGCCACTGACCCTAAACTTTTCAACTGATAAGTAAAGCGTTATTGTGGATTGGCTTAGGGACGGTCATGTTAGAAAAAAAGTGAGTAAAATTTGAGTAAAGCGACCCCCCTATCTCAGCACCACACGTGTTTCCACCATCGAAAAAGTCCAAAAATATAAATCCAACAAAATCGTAATTAAAAATGACGTTGTTGTAAATCTTTACCTACTGACTTCAACGTTACACGCCAGCTAAACAGTGATAATAAAACATTACAGCTTCCACCAAAATCCTTTCAAAGTACAAAATGGCCATTTTAGCAGAAAAAAAATAACCTAAGCGCTTTTAAATTTTAAAACCATGTTTTCTCTCTTTCCATGTGTTAGTTAAGATTGTTATTATATATTTATTTAAAAAAAAAAAACTGAGTTGCCTTACCTTTAAGATGCACTTCCCAACTGCTTCGTTTTCCACCACCGAAACGTTATAAAAACTCTGGTCGAAGATTGGTTCGTTGTCATTAACGTCGAGAATTGTTATGGTCACAGTGGCCGAAGATGACATTGGTGGTATTCCATGGTCAGTCGCAATCACGGTCACTTTCGGCGAAGGATTGGTCTCACAATCGACGTGCGAACGCGTAGTTATTAAACCGGTTCGTGGGTTAATTTGGAACCAATTCATCGAATCCGACTGTTGACTTAGTGAATACGTAATTATCGAATTATTTCCTTCGTCTTTATCTACTGCTGTGATATGCAACACTGATGTTCCTGGATCTGCCACTTCCGGAACATTAGCTTGATAATTCTTGTGCTCAAAATGCGGCGCATTATCATTTACGTCGGTCACCACCAAGTCGAAAGTTGTGGAAACTTGTAATGGTGGATTTCCTAAATCAGTTGCAGTAACTATCAGAGTATAATTAGCCTGCTCCTCTCTGTCTAAAGGTTTATTAACAAATACTAAATAGATTATATTATCTCTAGTTGTTAGTCCGAAGTGTCCATCACCTCCTTCAAGAGTAACATTAGCATTGGCATACTCAGTTTTTGAGTCTGGATCGTTAACGCTTATTCTGGCAACAAATTCACCTGGTTGAGCATCCTCCGATATTTTTGGTGAAGTATCATCGCGTAAAAATATCAGGCTAATTGTTGGCTGATTATCATTGACGTCCACAACTCGAACAGTTACAAATGAAGTAGTTTCTAACGGCTGAGCACCATTATCTCTCGCAACTAGAACCAATTCATGCACATCTTTAGATTCAAAATCCAGTGGACGGTTGACTGAAACGACGCCGGTCTTTGGATCTACTACAAAGTAATTATCTCGATCACTTTGGCGCCGGTTAATTGAGTAGCTGACTTCCCCATTAACACCAGCATCAGTATCGGTAGCAAACACTTTGACAACGGCAGTTCCAACAGTCGCATTTTCTGGAACAACCGCCGAGTATCTACTCTGATTAAAAATTGGCTGATTATCGTTCACGTCTAAAATAGTTATGTTAACTTCCATTGTGCCTTTAAGCGGCGGAACTCCTCCATCACATGCTTCAATGACCAGATGATAAAAAGGCGTGATTTCTCTATCAAGAAATCCATTGACTTGAAGGTCCAAATATAAAACATTGTCTCGTTCACGATGAGACGACAAGCGAAAGGCATTGTTCGTGTTACCTGAAACGATTCGATATTGCTGAACATTATTTAGTCCAACATCCCGATCGCGTCCTGGATTTAACGTCCTTTTTGAGTCCCTGGGTGAATTTTCAGGGAACTCAATATCCATATGTGGATTAGGAAAATGGGGAGCGTTGTCATTTTCATCTAAAACATTAATAACAACTCTTACATTCTCTCCACTTAGTGGAATAGCCACAAATGAATAATAACTTTTCGTTTCACGATCAAGGATAATTTTGGTCCTTATTTCACCGGTTGATTGATCAATATCCAGATCGGAATCGACGGCACTTCCAGGTACAGGAACTATTAAATACGGTGGTGATGGAGGATTGCCATTCCCTGATCTACTTTCACCACCAATGTGTCCAATTAAAGATCCAACAGCAACGTTTTCTGACACTTCAAATTCGCGCACATATTCGCTGAACGCGTTCGTACTTAAACATATCACGACGAACACCAACCAAATCATTACCGACCATCGACGATCGGTTCTTAAGCACCAACGACCACTCACAAACATCGTCGCTAGAAACCTAAAACACACGCACAACCCGTTGTTAATTATTACAAAACACTAGAAAATAACTTAAAATGATCCTTCATAGAATTTTTATTTTGGAATATTCCTATATGTTTTCCGTGTTGAGCCATTTATCTTCCCCGGCTACCATTGAGATAGAACCGGTCCCACATTCGGCCTTCCATTCTTCCATTGTAGAACTGCCTGTTAAAGCTAAGGAGAAGGCCATCACTATGATTATAAGGTTTGATTTGTGCATACCAAGGCTACGTGAAAAGCTGCTCTGACAGAACTTTAACACAAAGAAAAAAAACTGATACTTTACTACAGTAGAAGAAAAAAGAAGTTGTAGGTTGTTGTCAATGACGCTTCAAGCAACAACTTCTTCCATTGGCCAAATATTTTTCTTTAGCAAAATTCAACTCCTCCTTTTTCTGCAATGCAACTTGCTTTAAGAATACCTTTCCTTCTTTTACTTTTCTTTTTCGCCGGTGTTGGGGTTTTTTTTTATAATGTTGGTTAAAGAAGATGCGGAGGATTTTTAATGAGCGGTGCTCCAGGCCATTTCAGCTGGGATTGAAGGGAGAAAACAACTATTACGAAAGTCAACAGCAGATAGCGTCAACAACAGTTTGGACGCACGCTTGATATCAATGTTGGATGCGGTTGTTTCAGTCCAGGACTCTCCAACAAACCGTCACATCGATTAAAATACCTGAAAATAACATAAAGATTATTAATTTTAAATTCAGCCAACTCTTACTGTACGTTTCAAATACAAAATTTAAAAATTCCCATGGAAAAAAAACCCCTAAAAAACAAAACAATCATTCTTAAATGAAGTTAAGTTTAAAATTGCGTAAGTTCAAACAAGAGCAAGTAGTTAAGTTATTTTGCATAAAAAAACACGCATAATATAATTTAATATTATACCGGTATACTAGAAACTCGTGAACATTTACTTTATCCATTGAAAATCATTAGCAAATTAAAGCAATTAATGGTGTATAGCAAGTAAGCCGCTGTAAAACTATTTTTACACGTACTGTAAAATGTGCAATAATATCGTATATTTTTATTGCACACGGCATTTGTCAGATGAGGTCAAACGAAAAAACAAAAAATGCAGTATATTGTATAGTGTTTACTGTGCATGCCCCTGAGTTAAATAAATCACGCTATCTCTGTTAAACAGTAAGACGTTTCACCGTTAACACTATTAACGAGTACAAAGGCCATAAGTGCAAGACCTCTGATCATAATAGTGTATTATGAAAATACAGCGTAAATTTAATGTAATAATAATATTTTTCTAGTGTTTTCAACGCATAAATCCTCCAATCCTTTATGTGTTACGCTCTTTCTAGCAATACCTTATGTAATTGGTGATTTATTCAACAAATACGTCTGATATAGTAACATCAATTATTTGTTTTGGAATTGTTAAGTTCTGCAATCAAAACTTAAGAAGCGCCAAGACCTGCCTTTTATCAAACTTAAAAATTAAATGCGTTTTAGTCGAAAACTCGGTTTCTGCTCCTTTTCTTACACAATCTGTAAATAAATTCTTTGACAATTGCGTTAAGTTCGTTGCGGTGTCCTTTGTGACGTTTTGCTGCACAATCATAAATCATAAAAAAGATGGCGCATGAAGGTTAAATAAAAAAAAAGAAAAAAAAAAGTGATGGATGCCGGTCTAGCAAATGACAGTCATCATAAAAACGACCTCTAATAATAAAATGTTGCTAAAAGTGAGAAAAAAAATCCTCTTTTTCAAACTGCTGGTAAAGGTGGACAAAGAAATGAAAAAGAGAAGCATAAAAATGCAGAAATGAGTGTGAGCTACGTTGGGTGGGTTAATATACGTTGGTGGCAAATTGGTGAACACGAAAAATCAATCTGAGGCTCTGAGCAAACATTTTCCAAAAGTAAATTACTCGTATAATGAATTCGATACCTCTCGACTCCACTTTTAAAACATTAAGAATACCGTTACGTCAACAAACATTGCAATTGCCTTTATATTACATAGTTATGTCATTGAGTACAACTACACTATAAGAATTGATACATTTGGTAATAATCCCTTTAATCACTTCCAATCTTCAATGCTTAATTAAGCAAAAATAAAGCATACATAAGCCTACTATACAACTATCATTATAAATACTAAAAGCATACAGTGATCTTATTTTTTTTTATTAATTTTTAAATGAAATACTTTTAGAAATAAGATAAGTTACTGTAATAACTTACTACATTACCAGGAAGTGTGTGTCATGTTGTAAATTCATATCAAATAATTTCATTTAATATGAAAGATTTCACTATTAAGAAACAAAATTTAACTTCTTAAGTTCATAAATATCTTTTTTCAAATAAAATTTGAGTTCACAAATACCCATTTAAAAATAAAATTAGACTTTTAAAGCAATATATTTATATTTTAAAACATAATTTATATAATACTGACTGCCAGTGACTAAATTAAACTTTTAAGTTTTATATTTACTGTTAAAAAAAAAAGATTAAAAACTACTGCAAAGAAAGTTTTAAAAAATCGTCTTATTAAAATATTTAAAGATGAATAAATCAAATTTCCATGACTGAACAACCGCGATACAACAAACAAGAAAACCAATGTACTGGTGACTTCAAATGCAGTTGTGTAAATAACAATAAAGCATTTACGACATTTGTACTAACTTTTTGTTAACTCAATACTTAGATTTAATGCAATTAACCGACTATAGAATAATTTCAAATGTCAACAGATCAGATTATATTATCTAGTGGTGAAAGTTTATTTTCCCATTTTTTCCTTTATCCTAGTTGCATCTGCATTTTAGTATCGCATTAGAACTTTCAAATATTTTAAGAAACCTTAATCCGTACTGCTTAAGTTTTCCTAAGATTTCAAGAATTTCAAATAAATAGGTTATGTGAAAGCTTGAGATTTTAATTTAATGATCATAAAGTAGAACCAAACAAAGTTATTGCATGAAAAAAATAAATAATTGAATTGTAAATTATAAATACTGTAGGTATATGATCGAATTTCAGTGTGTAATTAATCTTAAATTAAATAACCATTAAGAATACTTTAAAAAAAGCAAACATATTTAGTAAAAGTAAATATTGCACTGCACATAAGAAAAGGAAAACTGAGCAAAATGTTAACAAATTCTGACAATGACAGATTAGTAAAATTTAAAAAAAAAATTCCTTGAAATCCAAGTTCACAAAGTTGTTTTTTTTTTTTTTCTCAATTAAAGCTTTTAAAAATCCCTCCTCCCACTTGTGATTCCTCAGGATCTCCTCATCCACCAACCACTATCTTATCCTCTCTCTTGACAAAGTCCAAGACACGTACACATCAAAAGAGAAATAGAGAAAGGAACACGTACAATGAAAGGTTAAGTACGAGCATTGTTATCAAAACAATAACCAAATGGATTCCAAAACATTTTCCAAATCGAAGCCTTTTTTCTGCTTTTCTTCACCCTTTCGCTTTGTTGCACACATAAAACTCGGTAATTTCCATTTTCAGATGATCATCATCATCATCAGGATGAAATCGTCTTCGCTTCTTTGATTTCAATCCTTTAAACAGTTCAAGACGCGCTTATTCAAATGACTTAATAAGAAAGTCAACACATTACTCCAAAAAAGATTTAACTATTTTGTAACATAATCAGCATTATGCAAAATGTTGTGACTCAAAGTTAGAAATTTCAAGAGCTTTTTTCAATGGCAGCTTATTACAATGCTCGTAACCAACTACTGTTGATTAATAAACAAAACGTAAACTTAAATAAATAAAAAATAAAATGGAAATTAGTACTAAAAAATAAAATGGAAATTAGTACTAAAAAATAAAATGAAAATTAGTACTAAAAAATAAAATGGAAATTAGTACTAAAAATCAAATGAAAATTAGTACTAAAAAATTAAATGAAAATTAGTACTAAAAATCAAATGAAAATTGGTACTAAAAAAGCAAATAAAAATTAATACTAAAAAAGCAAATGAAAATTAGTACTAAAAAATCAAATGAAAATTAGTACTAAAAATCAAATGAAAATTAGTACTAAAAAATTAAATGAAAATTAGTACTAAAAAATTAAATGAAAATTAGTACTAAAAAATCAAATGAAAATTAGTACAGTACTTAAAATAAAACAAAAATACACAGTTGGAAAGAGAAAAAGAACAATTAAGCTTATTTATGACAATTGTTATTATTGAAAATGTATAAATGCAGTATAAATTATAATATAATCTTTCTTAAAATTAAAACTGACAAATTTTTTAAAAAGAATTAGCTAAATTTAGTAGTTTCATAGACATTTTACAAAATAAGCATCATTTACCATAATATAGTAGATAATAATGTCAATGTAGTGTGCAGCATAGTAAATAAAAGTGTAAAACCGTCAAACAATTTAAAATATCAAAATGATAAATTTATAGCTAAAAACAAATTTCAATCAAATTTCAGAAGCAAAAATCATTGCAAAATAATAGCATAAAAATGCAAACACGACAATTAACACAAAAAAAAGTTTTTCAAAATGTTAATGCAAAGCGCTAAATGCAAAACATACAAAAATTATCACAATTACCATAATTGTGAGAGAAACCAAAGATAAATTTCTATGTTTACTTATTTTATACCATGACTATTTCATACAAATTTACGAAACCTGCATTAATGATCACACACTAAGTTTATATTGAAGTCAGTTTCTACCGGTGACTTAACAATTTGCAAAACAGGCTTGCAAATTATCAAGTCATTTTTAGGTTACTAAATGAGTTACAGCTGCAATTAAAAGTTATTTAACCATGTAGCGAGTTTATGTAAGTTATATTATGCAAACTGCAAAAGTAGCAATGATAAGTTGATAACGATTAACATTTCTACATTTTCCAGTGTGCTGAATTTTGTTACTGATTTTTTGAAACGACTGTAACAAAAGTTGTGAATGTGTTTCTCAAAGATGATTTTGCTTATACAGCTCATTTTTTTCTTAATAAAGTTTACATAGAGAGACTGAGAGAGAATAAAATTGAGTCTGGTGATCTGATTGCTCATATAAGAATAATAACAATGGAAATAATAATAACCAGTTTGACAGGTACATCCAACACACACACAAACACCGTCATCGCCGCCATACTGAAAAAGCCAAAGGAATGTGAACCCCAAGTGAAGTGAAGACTGAAGAAGAGTGTATAGAGAGAAGGCAAAATGCTTTCAGGCTTTTTTTTATTTATAAATAAAAAAACTTTTTAAGGGACTGTGTTTAAAAAATACATAGGAAAAAAAAACAACTTGTTCAACTGCAAACGACGTAATCCCAACCTCCCTCCTTGCACTTGAAGAAGCAAAGAAAGGGGAGATTTAAAAACAAATCGTAAATTTTATTTACGCTAATTTCCACCAGCCACCCACACATCTCCATCCTTCATCGATTATCCCTAAATCAACACAACTGCATAAATAAAAAGAAAAAAAAGGATAGAAATTCATAGAAAACATTTGGACATTACACCTTTGGATTCTTTTGACTTTTATTATTGTAGAATGCATGCAGTGTTGCTAAGTTGCCAAACACATTCAGCCCCGGCTAGAGATTAAATTTGACACTTTTTCTGACACACTCAATTAATTTGATTAGCTTAAGCTATATTTATGAGTTACTTATTGACAAAATTGAGATGAATTTAAATAATTTGCTGGAAATGTTAAGTTTTGCGCTCATTGCAATTGACAAAATTCCTTTGGCGCATTTTTTTGACAATAATTAAGGCAACCTTTTTGGTACTTACTCGATAATTTTAGGTCATTTTCTGGTATCCAACAAAATGTCTTCTGTGTTAATCCTAATTATTCACACGATTGGTAACCGATTTCAATGAAATTTGCGTTTTTAATGTTTCATAGTGAATTATCGCAGGTAAAATTGTTTTTCACTCGCGCACACAAACAATCCAACCACGGTCACTCAACTCCTTTACACCTCTCCACACAAACTAATGTAGTTGATTTTCAAAACACAGCGCTGGAAGAGCGCTACTTGTTGCTTTTGAATTGGATTACCTGTGTAGCTGCGGTGCAAATAGCAGTCGTTTTCGTGACGTAACAATAGCCAAATATTTATTACTGGTTCACAACTCGTGTCTTACGGATCAATTTGATTTTAATTTTTAAGTAAAAACATTTAATGTTTTAACATTTCATCATTAAATCTTTTTAACGCTTTGATAGCTATTACAAACGCATAGTTACACGTAATATACAATCTGTAAGTATATAATTTCACTTATAAGTGATGCTCGAATTGTTTAAATAACTTATTAGTACTGTATATTAATCAATTTTATGTTAGGGAGCAATGCATTTTAAATGCCATTGAAGTTACATTACAATACGTATCTTTAGATACACTTCAGATTCTGAATTGCAGTATAAAGAAATACAATAATGTTTTTAATTAAATACTGTATCTGTAATAGTATAATATATTTTTTTTCAACATTTTCTATTTGAATTTTTGTAAAATAAACATTGCTAGGGATATGGCAATAATTATGTTACATTTTAATTATGAAACGGTAGTCCATGGCTTAAGCTTAACCAAGTGTGTGACATCAAAGTGCATCGAAAGTAATACAGTAGCTACAGTATAATATACTGTAGATTAGATGCAACATAACGAATCTCAGTTTTTCGAATTTTTCAGGAGAGCGAAAAAACCATCTTGTTCTTACATTGTCAGCCTGCATAAACCATGTTACAAAATTTTAAATTCTAGAAAAACTAAGTGGAATTTTCATGAACTTGAGATTTCAGGGAGATTCAGCGGAACATTTTGCACATCATGATATGTGTAACTCAAATTAGCCCAAAAATGAGTTTCGTCATGTTGCATCTACAGTGACGATATGTTATTGCTGTCTTGACATTTACAGCATTTATTTAAAGTCAATAAAAGAAAATGAAAAAAACATTCATTTTAAAAATTATAAGTACGGTATTATAAAAAATTGTTAATTGATACTTTATGTAAAAAGTTAGCTATAAAAATATAATAAACATCAATTTTGTTAGATATGGTAACGTTTCGCATGTTCAACTATTAATATACTGTACAATAATTATAGTATAAATTTAATGAGCAAGCAGATTTGCTTGACTAAGCATGCAACCTGAGAAACCACGTACAATTACATATAAAACGACCATCAATACAAATTATTGTATTACTGGTACGGTAATAGAAATTTGCTTTGCATTTATAATGTTAAAAGAAATACAGTAATTATCATTTCATTCTTCTTCTTTTTTTTTTTTTTTTTTTTTTTTGATTTGCATTTCTTTAGTCTTCGTAGTTTGTACAGGCAAAATTGGTTAAGAAATTATACAATCTATTTTATAAATATAGTGCAGTATTTTAAAAAATATTAAAATATTAAAACTTTTTTCAAAATGTTCATCAAATTTAAGCAAGATGATAAGCTACAATAATTTGTAAGTTTCAAAAACTAGAAAATTCGTTTAAATTTTGTTTCAAGCATACTAATGTATTTTAATACCGTAATAATCTTTATAATATTTTTAAATTTCTTAATTGCTATTATTGTTACACGCCTTGCTCTTGAATGTCGAAATACACTACAGGTAATTTGGTAGAAATGTTATTGTGACGTTTAAAGAAAGGTTGAAAACCATCCCTCGTCAAGTATTTATTGCATGATTTTCTGAACGCATATATTTCACTTAATATCCAAAGCTCATTGCTTGTATCACATGTTAATGATCTATTTATTTGCGTGGTACAACAATAATAGACTCTCTTTACCAAATAAAAAATTGCTAATTTTACACTAAAATTTAATTAAAATGTGGCTTAAGACCATAAGGTCAATTTCTAGATCCGTGCTTAAACTAAAAATCTATCAAAAGTCCTAACTTAAATCATGATTATGCACAATGCAATAAACTTTAGTAATTTAACATACGGTATAGTAAGTTTATTGACATAGTTTTATCTTCATTCACTAACCTCACATGCAATAATACAGCATTACGTACAAGCATAATATTAATCAATTGTAGTTAATTAATACTATACCCAGTAAGTTACATAATAACCCTTTAGTTCAAAACTTAAATACCTTCAATCATTTTAAATCAGGGCTGTCAAGATCAAAGGCCGGTTGCGAGTAGTCATTTTAAGTGACTTTTGACAATACAGTATACCAAATATAATATTACCATATACAGTGTATATTATAATTTTATGGTCTTCTGAAATTACAGTTCCCGGGAAAGGGACTTGGTCTCCTATATCAGGGCCTTGGTTCTCTGAACCTTTTCTATGGTTTTTCATCTCCGTTCCAAATATCAAAATAATAATTTTATTACACATACAGTATTCTACTCATCCAATATCAAAGAACATATTTATTTATAGTAATGGTCAGTATAGTCCATTTATGGCTAGTGAAACTAGTACTCCAATTTTTTTTATAAACATTAGCATATTTCTTAACCAATGTCAAATTTTAATACATTGAAGAATCTAATAGGTGAAAAAACTAATAACAGCACCTTAGTAATTGTGTGAATGAATGACCAATTAAATTTCATGATCGTAAAAACTTTGCTTTATAGTTCACAAGTATAGTATAAGTATAAATTGAATTAAACTTATAACGGATTTTGTATTACAGTCCAACGGAAACCTCGTGTGTATGTTAAATGAACAAGGAAATGGCAAATGTCCCTGACATGGCTTTGTAAAGAGAGAGAGGGGTGTTTGTCACCAAATTACAAATCATTAATAAAACTTTGTAAAAATTAGTATCAAAATAGCACGTAAAAATGCAAAAATTCAAATATATTAATACAATTTCTAATTAGTAAAGTTGCGATTAAGTTTAACCTATACATAACATTTGATATTTTTTGTATAATAAATAATAATGCAAAAAAGTCTGTTGAAGCTGAAAAATACAAGACAATGTGTTGCATTTCAGCATAATATTTTACAGTTACTTTTCCAATTTAAAAATAAAATAAATGGTCTTAATACCAAAAAAATTCAAACAATTTGCACTGAAAACCAAAACGTTATTTTGTAAATCTATAATGTTGACTTGTTAAGACTTCGTATTGTTTAGCTGATGTAGGTTAGCAAAATAATGTAAATAACGTAACTTGAATACAAAAATGTGAATTATAAAGAGTTGAGTGTGTAGGTTTACGCTGAATCGTTTGAAGTTCAAAATCGATAGAACAGGAAGTCCAACACTGATGTTGTCTTTGTAGAATACACAGGACATCCGGAATGTATTTATGCTTAAAAAATAGCTTTAACATAGAAGTGCTAAGCAATTGTTACAGTAGTTGAGCACCGAGTAAGTCTAAGAAAAAGCCAAAGAGAAAGAGAGTGAAAATCAATTTGGTAAGTGTGCACTTTTAAATGTCAACCTCAATTTTGAACCTGAATTTCAACTTGGGAGTTAAAAGAAGACATCTTCAATTATTATTTTAAGTGATTAATTGTCGCATTAACCCTGTAATACAGTTATTTGACACTTCAACTCGCAACTGCAAGTGAGTTTGTAGTAGTTTGTGTTTCCCCAATACATTCAATCCATGTTCACATTTGTTCACAGTATGACATTACATCGGCTCCTATTATTTATTATTTCTCTTATTTTAATTGTTATTTGTGGACAATCATCTTGCTATAATCATCACTACAATCGGACCATCATTAATAATGATGTTACAGCTATTCAACATAAAAAGGTAAAATGAACTACACAATTATTATATTTTTCTTTTATAATAATTACGTTTGTTGAAAGTTAAGTTATCAATTATGTAAATTTTAAATTGTTATTGATAATTTTAGATAACTGTACAGTACTTATTTGCATGTTTATACAATATAGCCATTTTTTAAAACAAATTTTGTAAATTACAATCAATGGTAAAATGCTTACATTTTATTTTTTTCATATCATGTTAATTTTAGTCTTTTAGTAAGTTATTTGTTTGCTGATTTTGGCCAATCGCATTACTGAATTCAATTACCGTAGTTTTATCCAATGTTGACATTTTGGAGAAATACTTGACAAATTTTTATTAATCAAAACTAGTTTATAAGTTAATGGATTTTGGTTTTAAATCTAGCATTATTGAATGTTAACATACTGTAAAACTAATATTGTAACAGTGTAAATTAGAATACGAATTTTGCATTGTTTAGTATTCACTGGTTTGAACATACAAATGCAAAACAAACCAAAGACAATTTACATATAATAATAAAGTAACTTGCATAAACATTTAAAACACACAAAAAGTTTTGATTGCATGAATATTTTCCCAACAAAAAATCAGAAACAAAGTTGAATAGTGGCGTATTTATTTTTATTAGTACCGGTACTGTAATAATGTAACTTAGTAAATCGAGCAAAACCGATAAACCTAATAACATTTTAAAACCTCAATTCAAAGAGAACCAATTTGCAATAACTATTATTGATCAATTTGATAGTGTGCTGTTCATTTTAGTGCATGATTGACTTTTAAGAAAATGTTTCATGCTTTAAAAATGCTAATTAGCTTAGAATTTTATATTAATGTGCGAGTGTACGTCAAAATTACTGATAATTACAATAATTTATTCTTAATTCTCAGAAGGAAACTGTAACGATTGGGTCAACTTACCTATTTTATTATACTGTTGTTTTCCTTAATAGAATTTCTTAATACAGAGAATTTAAAAAACTAGAATGCTCAAATTTAATAAGAGATTTTATATGCAGATTACGTATTACGGTATCCGGTGTACATGACGTCGGGCACATTATCATGCCAAACTATAAACACGTACTATAAACTGCATTTTTATAAAGTACAAAATACTAGAAAGAAACCTCCTTTCATTTGTTTTCGATAGAATGTATTTTATGTCCTGCACTGCAATATACAGTACTTTATTATGACATCATATGCAAAATGATTGTTCAAAGACAGCGCCTTGAATGCCATAATTGGGCATACATTCATGGGTTGAGTTTTATGTAACTTAGCTACAGTATACACATTTTATGAAGTTTTTTTTCAAATCTAACTTAACATACAATATCATACAATAATGGAATATGCAAATGACTAAATAAACTATTTTTTTTGTTTGCCAAATTTAAAAATAAGTTTACGATTACACCACCCAAATTGATAAGGTCAGGTGGTTTACACAATAAGTTAGTACATAGCAAATTTACTTTATGTTTCATAAAAAAATCTGAAATGCTGTTTTATAATTATGTTACTGTTACAGTACATTATATTTTAATACGATTACAGGAATATTAACAACTAAAAAAAATGTAACTATTAATTGAAAGCAATATGATTCTTCAGCAGAAATTACCAAAATAATTATTAACAGTTTACCAAACTAAACAAAGTACAAATTGCTTGAAAGAAATTGTGAAATTCTCTCGTATAACAAACGACAAAAAGTTTTTTTTAGAAGTTATGCAATTAATAAAATTACATAATTTCAATTAATAAGAAAGTCTATTTACTATTGCTTTAATTTTGCCACTTCCCATTTGCTATTGAAAGTTCTTACAACTTTTCACAGTTCAAATAATTTTATATTTTCAAACTCATTTTGTAAATTAAGAATCGATTTACTTTTTAAATTATCTGAAATAACTTATACTGTATCTAAAATGGTAATGTAATTTATGATGTAGGTCACTTAACATTGATATGGAATTTATTTAATAGAAAATAAAAAACAAATTGATGTTATTTATTGCAAATGTTTCGCTGCAATGAAAGATGAAGGATTTTAAAAATGGCATTGAAATTAAACGTTTTACACGATAAAACAGATTTAGTTACTATACTAACTTATTAATCAACTCTGTCCATGACTTCATAATAAACACTACAAATTTGTAAAACGTTAACCTTGTTATCCAGTTACCGACATATTTTGACAACTTTCCTGCATCACCTGAAGATGGAGACAACGTTCCGGTTAAGCAGGTACAATAACATTTCATACTTTGCTACTGTAGTCTATTTTAAAACTCAAGACTCTTTTAGTTCTTATTTTTTTTTAAATTTTATTAGAAATAATAAAACAATAATAATAACTTTTAAAAAATACCTAATTGGACTTAAAAACAACTTAAATCATTTATAATAATAAATTATTTTAAAACATATGAAATAGTTAATGTCTGCGCCGTCTAATAATGTGTCTACATCGTATTAAATTATCCTTAAAAATTAAACAGATTCCAACAGAACTATTAAGGCGATTAAAGGAAATTACCAGCATGGATGAATTATTTGAAAAAATGATTGAACCCACTCATACGTATCGACTTAGAAGCCTCAAGTCAACCAATGAAGTTACTTCACACAGAAGATACAAAAAAAATAAAAAGACTATTAAATCACGAATAAATAATGAAACCTTAACATCAGGTATAAACTTTAACATTGGTATATCCCCTCCTAATTTTTATTTGCAGTTTTTTAGTAAATTTCTGAAAAAATTACGTTTTTGTTAGCTGCAAACACTAATTGAAAGCTAAAAGTTATGAAAAATTAATTATATTAATTTTACAGTCGATGAAGATGATGATAGTGGTGATGATCCACCAATTGAATTTGGTCCAATCTTTGATAAACGTGCCTTTTGTCATCCGAGAAGACAACCAGTGAATATCCCCCAGCCAAAAGATCCAACATTAATTTATCAACCAATGTGCATACAGATTGAACGCTGCGGTGGCTGCTGTGCTCATGAATTGTTTCACTGTGTTCCGTTAGTTAAACGAAATGCTTCACGAAAAGTTTGGCTAATTTCTCACTGTTAAATGAACTGCTAATTAATACTGATTTGGTACTCTTAGGTAGTTGTTCTGCGCTACCCTCATTCAGGAGCAGAGTATTTTGTGTTTGAAACGGTGACTAAAGTGAGAGTTGAGCGTCATTCTAAATGCCAATGTCAGTGCAAGGTAGGTAGATCGGCTAAAATGATAAGTTTAAAATTTCAATAAGTACTGTATATAACTGATGCCGTATTAACGATAAACAGATTCAACCAGAAGATTGTAGTTCTCACCAAATTTATGACAGAGAAAACTGCCGGTGTAACTGTGCTCAACAAGAAGGACATCTGAAATGCAAAGCACCTCAGGTAAAATGCTTGACTTTTATCCTACTACTTAAAAGAGCCCTGCTGAAAATATTCTTATAAAGTTCTAATAAGGTCCAAAATCAAACAAAAAAGTTGTAGTTAATTTTTGGCATGTTTTGGGAAATAAGCTGATGTACTATGTTCTTTTAATTTAACAGATTTGGGTGGAGAAAGAATGTCGTTGTAGATGTCCTGATTATACGGAATGCAGTACTGGAACATATTTTGATACTAGAATGTGCAGGTAACATTCTCAAGCATTATGAATACTCTACATTAGATTGATTTCCATAAAGTCGATAAGTTATTGCTTTCAACTTCTTTAAATGTTTGAAAATTTTAATGTTTCTTACACAGGTGCCGTGGTGCTGGTGAAATTTTAACATACAACAAATTAGTCAGAAATCATCTAACAAAAGCACTTTTCCAATAAAGAAACATTTTTGATAATTCAACCATAATCAGTTCCTCGTTTGTGCAAAATGTATTACAAAAACATATACGCCAACAACTAACCGGTATTCATTGCATTGGATTGCACCTTCTATGAAAATCATACTTCATACAGTATTATACATCATGGGTCATTGCAATATTTTATTAATAAACTCAATTATTTAAAATGTCAGAAATCGACACAAGATACCAACACGTACTTAGCCAATTTTAGTAACGCTGGCTATAAAGATAATATGGGATTTTATATATATATTTTATTTGTAAGAAAATGATAGACATTAACTGCCGTTTTTCACATAATGCTAATCAAATTCTTGTAAAACAATTTTGCTTTAAAAGTTTCATATACCGTTATTTTCTGAGCTAAATTCCCCACGTTTTCTAATGTGCTTAAACAAAAAGAAAATACTTTTACAAGTTCACATAATCATGCAAATCTTCAATATACTGTATAATGTATTTACAACATCAACCGCAATTTATAATTTCCTAATTGGCCATCTGCAAACCAAGTTATAAATATTTTTCAAAGTATTGTTTTTTTGTGGAAATATTAGTTTTTAACGCTGCTAAGCTGACGCTAAATTACTGTAAGAATTTCTGTTTCTGCATAGCTCTAAAGAAATAAGCTTCAACATAATATGAAAGCTTCAATCACATATTTAAAGATTTTGATAAGAAAATTTTCAATTACACGCCTAATGGTGTGAAATATCAATTGCAATTTTGCCTATTAAATTATTTTTTTCTGAATGTAACAGCTTTTATACTAATAAATACAGCTATATATTCCTGTATATATACAATAATAATTATTAAACCAATATTAAAAGAGTGAAATATTTTTAAATTTTGATGGTTAAGAGAAAAAAATCAGCTTCATAAACACTTGGTGTTATACTCAATTATAGTGAAATGAGAATTAAGCTGAAGAAAAACGTTATCAGCCAGTGCTAAAATATTCACTCAACCATGTTAAAAAGCAACAAATACAGCCACCTGACATGGTCCACATAAAATTAATTGAACTAGTAGAAGTACATGAGACGTTGTTGAGTGGCCCTGGTTAATAAATGCCATTCGCGCTTCACGTTAAGATACTGCAATACAGCACGAACGCAGATTAAAACTCCTAAAATCACAGAAAAAAAAAAATTTTAGATTTGTGTTTTAAAAGTCTATTACGGTTTCTAACTAATTAAAAAAGAACTTTCAAGCTAAGATTTCTGTTAGACTATCATGAACCTTTTACACAAAAACAAGTACTTTTGCTGTTTCTCGTCAACTCAGTAAAATAAAACAATTGACCAGAATCGATTATGCAACATTACCAATTATATCGTACTATGATTTAACGTGTTAATATTTTTCTGATATTTTGATATAAGATTGTTTAATATTTGCTCTCTAGAAATCTAATAGTGTATATGTTTTCTATACAAAAACTGATTTTTTAAAATAAACATTGTATACTTTTGTTGAAATTTGTAATTACTTTCTGAAATGTGTAATTATTCTTTACAAGTCTACACTTAGTAAGTAATTTGTATTAAATTTGTTGATAAAATCTTAACTTTAAGCTCATATAATTTATTCGAGATATACTGTACTATGCTTACCAAATGCTAGAATTAACCACCACAACCAATTATTGTCCATGCTAACAAGTTCGGTAGAATGCTGTTTAAAAAATCATCGAGTTTAACAAATAATGAATTATACGACTTTGGAATGTTAAAATGAGATGGTTTACCTTAACGATTAATGTCCATTTGGCCAAAGACAAACCAAAGCCAGCTAACGCTCCATATCGTCCAGCAATCGTTGGGCAAAAGCACATTAACATTAAGAATCCAATCCAATTAAACAAAAACGACACTAAACAAATAAAAAATAAGTAAACCACGAAAATGACTAACAGTAAGATGTAATTTACCAAAAAAAGCACAGAGAAACATAAAATCGGTTCCAAGTAAATTATCTCCTCTTTCTAAAGTTTCCGAGTCTATTGGAATGATTTCCTAAAGTATTTAATCATAAAAATTAGTTGTCAACCGTGTAAACATAATTCAAATGGTATACAAATTAAACCTGAACAACTTCCTGTCGTTTCAGCTGCTCTACTTGCTCATATGTTGGCAAAACGGTTGCGACAGAATAACTAGGAGGTAAAGTAGGATCATATTTCGGCAATTCAGTAGCTGCAAAAATATTTAAACTGTTGTAGAAATGCTATTAATTAACAATCAAACAAATGAAGTAATGTATCTATTCATTAAATAAGAAATGTAGCAATAATCGTGTCTTAGTTTATGAAGAATCAACGAATTATAAGCTACATGAATTACATTAGTAAAATCAAACACTGCAGAATTTTGCTCCAGTTTGACTTTCAGGAAATGGATTATTTTCCACAAAAAAATGACTCATTACTACTATTGTAATAGTAACCTATGAATATAATCGTTTACGTACAGTTAGCCTCCTCGTTATTTTCGGAAACACTCGAGTATGGTGGTGGCTGCAAAACAGCTTCCCCAACTTCATCATTAGCTGAAGGACTTGAGGTTTCTGTTATATTGTGAATGACAGTGGATTCATTTTCGTCATGTCCTGAAATATGACTGTCGGAATTGCTTCTTGCTGCTGCTGCTTCTTCGGCCATTCCTAGTGATGATGGCAACTGGTTTGGTTCTTCACTCGGTAACTGACGTTACAATAACAATAAAACCAATACAATTTAAAAACACAAATATAACATAATAACAGCCAGAAGCAATGCACGTTAATGTTACAATGTTTCCAAATCAACACACTAAAATCTTATCGATTTTCAATTTTTTTTTTTGGTAGAGATTTCGATCAAGGAATTGAACTTAACAGTCAATATTCTGACAAGCAGAAACACTTATTACTGAACATGATAAAAAAAATCGATTGAAAGTATCCGATCAAAGTGTTTGATTAATTTTTTTTGTCAATGCTATTACAACATTATTAGACAGTACCAAAATAATTACTATACGTTATTATTTTAGTTTTCTGATTTTCCAGCCATCAATTAAAACGATGCGTATTGTACGTTTACCTAATTAAGTTAGTTATTAATGTATTATGATAAAGTATACATAAGAGTATGATATGCGATATGTATAGCAACATTAAAACGGTCGTCCACATTCACAATTTCACACACAGCCATTTCATTTTAACTTACTCGATGATATCTAAGATTTCTGTCCATAATCACTCTAATATACGTTCGAACAATGTACAGCGGTAAACGTAATCGCTTTTATATTTCACCTGGTTAATACAGGTATTTACACATTTGAATCTGAAAGTCTTTGGGTCACTATGTAGCATACATGACCAAATGGCAAAACAACATAAAAAAACAACAGGCCAAGTGACGCAAGATCGTTAAAGGCCAAAAAAAGAGAAGCTCGCATGAGTAGCGGCATCATGCGGCGAATGCCGAGTTGCTCGGGCGCATAATACGGTAATAAGTTATTATGTTTTTAAAAAAAAGCATTTGAATATAACCCAATTGTTTTCAAAAGTTATGATTTTAATTTAAAAATAAACATATGAAAAAGTTTTACCTGGAATTCGCGGTTATGGTAGTGCCGTCCTCGCATTCCTCCTGCGTTTGATAAATACCTGTAATTCCTGCTTGAGTGCATGCGGTACTAAGCTACCTAGTTATTTGCATTAAATTGTAAACAATGTTGGATCAACCAATAATTTGACATGGCAGTTAAAACACAAGTGCATTATAACTTCTACTTTTGATTTATGAAATGACCCTTTATAGAGATGTTGAATGTGTGGGTGATGTTCTGTAATGTATAAACGTGAAATTGTCATCATCTGAGAATTTAAACAGCTGTTTACTACAATGGATGCGGATCTTAGATTTAAATTGAATGAGATTGTGCTAATGGTAAGGCTTAATGGCTATTAGATTTGGTGTATATTTTCAATTATTATCATTGAAAAAAGTGCAGTATTCGTTTTTTCTAATGATTTGATGTATATATAGTACCTTAATGATGGAGAATTTAAGGAAGCAAGTGAAGCGTTTCGAAATGAATGTAAACAACTGGGTCAACTAAGTTTAACTGAAGAACAAAATGGAAAAAATATTGTAAATGAAGAAATGGTAATGACAGTTCTTCTAATTTTGAACATATTTTTATGTTAAAATTCATATTTGGTGTATTGTTAAATGAGATTATTAACTTGTCAAACTTATCTATATTTGAATTAAGCTTTAAGTTAATAAATACTCTACGTCTATAATTTATATTTCAGGAAAAATTATTATTGCTTTTTGATTCTGGAATCAAAGACGATTTTTTTAAAGCTTTTGAGGATGTCATCCCATCAGGTGTATCAGAGGACGTACAAAATCAAGAATATCTTCAACTTGAATGTCATCTTCAACTACATTTTGCTACTTTTGGCTTAATTAACGTTAATGATGAGGTTTTATTTCATTATATAAGACTTACTTAAAATATTGTATTGCCCTTTTCATGATAATTGGTTTTTATTTTAGGCTGTTGTTAAACAGAAGTTAGAGAATGGAATGCAGGAGTTTAAACGATATCTGGAGAGCAGAGGTTCTATTCTAAGTAAAGAGTCCGATTATCTTTCTTATTTCGCACTCCCTTTTATCGAAAATCCTACTCAACATATGTCATTTACTGAAATATTTCAGGTAATTTAATTAATAATATTTATTGCTAAACTATATGCAACTTCGATTAAATCAATTCCAATTAAATTACGTAGGAATCTTGGGTGCAACGAGTACGAAATGAATTGACTTCTTATGTGATAAAATATGGGGTTAAAGCAGAAAAACCTTCAGATACCGTTAATCTGGTAACCTTATATGAGCAACATCAACACTATAACCAACTTGAAAAACTTATTGATACAACTCAGAATGAATTAAGATTAAAAAATGATGATTTAGCTAAACTACAGGTTGCTTAATATTTTAAACTTTTAACACTGAATTTGCATGCCATTTATTTTTATTTTTATAGATGAATTATCACAATTTGATGAAAATGACTGTCGAGTTGTTATCTGCTTTAGAAACTATGGTTAAAGGGGCTGACGTAAACCTGTCAAACGTTGTCGACATTTGTTTAACTGCTTTTCCAGATTTGTTTCCGTCAAATGTAAATCTTAACCAAATGTTAAGCGACCGAGTAACCCCTACTGAATCAACTGTAACGACTGAGAAGACGTTTTCAGATCGAAACCGAAATTACTCATTGAACAAGTATAACAATTATGAACTGAATTATCTTAGTTACTGTATTACTAATTTACCGTCTTAATTTTAAGATCTCCACCATATCACTGGAATTTGGTGAACTTAGATTATAAAAAGCTTAAACAGGATTTGGTTAGTGGTCCACTCCGTTTAAAAATATTTATTCTACAAGCTTTACGATGGGTAAATCTATTTTCTTAAGTGATTTGAATGAGTTTTATTAATTCGGTTTTTAATACATTTATGGACTAGAGGTTAACACGAAGTCCACCTGGAGCCAAAAGGCGAAGTGTTTTACAGGATTATATTCAGAATGACTTGCTAGGAGTCCAAGGTGGAATTTATAATGTAATGATGATAATTGAGTACAGTACTTTAAATAAGAATCAACTGTATTAAATTTACTTTTATAACTTGTTTCAGTCTTCAATTAGCCAATTACTCTTGTCACCAATTAGCGAATTAAGACAAACAATGTTTCGTTTGTTAAATTCTTTTGCATCTCTTTCTACCGGTCGCTCCTATTTGGCTCAGAAGAGCGGAATACTGTCGTCAATGATGGACAGCGTTTTGTTTGATAAGTTAGAGCAACTTTCGCTTGATATGGCTTTAGCTGCCTTACAAAAGCTTAGTCTCAGGTTGGAATTATATTCATTTTCCTTTAATTGTATGCGTATTCTTGTCAATCGATTAACATTTCTGTTTCAAAATTCTGAATAGGAGGGAATTGCAGACAGCGATGATTCAAAGGGATATTATAGAAAAATTAATTGTGCTTCTACGTGATGGCGATTCTTTGTCCGATTATTCGTTAGAATATGTTGTGGCTCTGTTAATGAACTTGTGTTTAAGAAGCGCTGGTAAACAACGTTGTGCTAAACAACCATTGCAAGTTCTGAAAGTTCTAACTAATTTATTAGGAACTCAAAATCAAGACGTAATGCGGTTACAGTTGTCTTTCTTTATATATTTTCCAATTTTTTAAAGGTTTTGTAATTTTGACAGATTATCCCCTATGTTAATGGTACTTTATATAGCCTTCTTACCAATCCTAAAATAAGGAAAGAAGCTTTGAATATTGGATTGGAAGATATGCTGAATTGCTTTATGCAAGAATGCAATTCTGAAATTAAACGACAACTTGAGTTTATTCTTAAACAGTTAACTTCGGGTAATTTTTTTTTTGTAAGTTAGAAATATAAATCAATATTTATTTTTTGTATCTGGATTGAATAGAAAATCCTGTGGAAAACACGATTTCCGATTTTGAAGACGACGATGATGAAGTAAGTAGCATACCGTTCAATTATTACATAATAAACCCTTCATAATATTACTAAAATTTTACATAACTACAGGAAAATGATGTGATGGAAGAAGAATTGGACTTAGATGATAGCGTTGCAATTGTGCCTGGGGAGCTCCAAGGGGAACTTCTATTAACTACTTATTATACTTTGGTAACTACTCAGCTTTTGTAATTATACTGTATTATAATGAATATTAATGGTAGAAAATACTAATGCATTTAGCCTTCTACAAAAGTCAATTCCAAGCAATCAGTAAGTACTGTAATGACATATGGAAAAAAGTGGTTAGATGCAAAGTTCATCATTTTTAGGACGAGTTATCTGTATATTCGGAATCGCCTACAAGTTTAGGTCAGAAATTAGAACTTTCGCCTCAGCATTGGATTAAGCAACCACCAACATTAAATGAAAATGACTCAATTGAGGAAAGTCTGTCGTCTACCATATGGTACCCAAATCAAACGAACTCTGTTGATTCGGGTACTATTTATAGCCAACCAAAATCTCCTGCAATGGGTAGCTTTAATTTTTTTGCAGAATTTGGAAATGAATTAACTTAATGTTTGGTAATAGATCATTATGCTACACAAGTAGTGACCAAAGTTGTCGGTGTTGACAAACCTTTAAGTGAAGCAGTGGAATTTCCACCTGTTTTGCCAAGAGAAGCTGATAAACACGGAAAAAGGTATTAAAATTGAGATTTTTTTCAAAACTAACCCTTGTCCAAAAACTCGAATTTTTTCAGGGGATTAAAATAACGTTCAACATCCTCATTCGTACTGCATGGTTCTTTTTAAAATTTTAAATAGAATTTGTATTTTAGAATCCGCCTATTTATTGTTTAGTTTGTAGTTACAAGTATCATGAAATCAATACTGTACATCTCAAAAATTGACAATTTTGGACATGGGTCAATAATGACGAGTGTTTTAATTAATGTTTGTAATTTATTGTGTGCTGCAATGTGAATGTGGCTAGTGTAAATGAATATATTGTGGCCTTCAGTTCTAGACCTAAAATTCCACGGACACCTGAACATTCAGCGAATTATCGGTCTAGAAGAGCTATAAAAAATAAAGTACTATCACCTTCAAAAATTTAATATTTTCAGGGATTTCCTAACATTCTTATTTATTTATTATACAAGTACTGTAACTAATTAATCAAATTATTCTTACTGTATAAACTCGCCAAACTAATTTAAACTCTAAGATTATCATAATGAAAAACAAAACTTTTCTCTAGTCATACAGTATTACCGGTAATATTTGAACATTTTATATTTAAACGTTTTAAATCGTCTATAAGACTTCTTTACAAAAAAGTATTAATATTTTACAAAAGTTAATAAATAATAACTTCATAAAATACGATCATTCTAATTTAAGATTTTTCTCTGTAATTTTTATACTTGTAAATAATTATAAATGAATAATAAAATACATAAAATTTAATAGTGTGAATTTTTATATTTGTGTTTTATGGAATTGCGAAATTTCATACATACTGAACAATATTCGATGGAATATTATATTTATATCCCAAAAAATATTTTTTAAAAAACCAGAAGAAAACTAAAGTAAAAAATACATGTGAAAACATCAAGTTCGAGTTATGCGATTGTTAAATTAATTTTCAGTCAAGATATTCTCTGTAAAGTTAAATTCATAAAAAAGCAACATTTAAAAAACAAAACCTCCATCATTCGACTAAATAATCTTTCAAATAAGATTAAGTTACTTTCTCTATGCAGTACTGCATATTTTTTAACTGCTCATTAGTGAAAATGTGAGATTTTTCTAAAAATATTTTATTACTAACGCAAAACATACTAGATTGAGAACAACAAATGATTTTAAATTTAAATACTTTTTTGTTTAAAAAAACTGTTTAAATTTATTAGAGTGCTTCACACTACTTTCGTTAGTTTCGTTTTGGCAAACTCATGCAAAATTGGCACAACAGGAAGCCATCTTCACCCATCAACCGCCACAATTAAAAATGACTGTTTTTATTTACAGTTAATTTAACATACTGTATTGTTAAATAGTCCCATTAATCTATATAAGAACCGATTCAAGATTTTCCAAAACATACGGTATGATAACAGTGATTAAGGCTTTTTAAGAAGACGTTTCAGCTTTCATTAACTATGATTTTAAAAGCTTTTCTCAGTTTTTTAAAAAGAAAATATGGAGATATTTAAAAAGAAACTATACTATACTAAAAATTAAATTTAAAACATAAAATTGAATAATCTATATTTATATAATACTCCAATACTGTAATTTTTTTTAATTGTCCTGAATTATTTCTCTATTTAAATGAAGTTAAAAAATTCTCGACATACGAGTGTATAGTGGATTCAAAAAATTGTACATTACATTTTTTTAAAAACTTTATATTAATTGAATTCACTTCATTATTTAAATTTTGAAGAAAAAGTCTTTGATTTTATATTTACGTTAGCTCACGTAAATTTTAGTTTCCGTTTTTCATTATTTTAATTTTTCTAATAACAAATGCATTTTTAACAAAATATATTTTATCGTTGCTTATCCTATGATATTTACCACAAGAAAAACCACGACGACTGTTGACATGAAACTTTTTGGGTATTTTAAGAAAAAATAGCTAAGTTAAAAATCCAACTGCATAGAAAATAAATAACTAATACATTAATTATTTTAAAAAATAAATGAACTATTTTTTGAAACACCCTCGTATATTAAAATATTGATAATACCGGTACAAAATGTACACTGAAATACAATCATGATTAAATTCAGTTGCACATCAGTTCCATTATGTTTTAATTGAAATTAAAATACTGAATTATTTAGTTAAAGCATTCTTTCATTTTTAATACTCATGCCCAACTCACAAATGAAAGTGTCTATTTTAATACATGTAAAAGTAAAAAAAAAGAAAGAATAACTATCAATGATTGGCCATGCATGGTTTGGCATTAAATGCATAATAATAACTATTATAATGACTAAAATTTCAGATGACACAATGAAAACTATTCAAATTACGGTTTATATCAAATAAGTCAGATTCTAAGAAATACACCAAACACTTTTCTAAGATTCGTTTTGCAGAATCTATAGTTGCACTGCATTTATATAGGAATGTTATTACTCGCGAAATAGGAGTAATGTATCCTCAAACAAAAAAAACTTTTACTTAAATTCCTTGCATAAATTTCAATTTAAGTATCAGGAACTTTCCTTACTAAGATCTAGTTTCAAAATTAAAACTGGCATTTATGACTACAATTCAGATCTATACTGTATATTGTAAAGGTTTATAAGGTCCAAATATGAAATATTTCTGTGGGGGAATTGAACACACCTAATTATTTATATTATAGATTATATAACTTTACAAATTTATATAATAGGATTATTTATATGATTAGTTCCATCTATGTTTATTCTGAGAATTAACTACCAAATGTGACCATATTATACAGATGATCATAATCGTTTTAACCCCTTAAGTTTACATACGTTACTAAATGTACTGTAGTTAATTCTCTGGATGATAATACAGGTATACCCATTGTACATGACATTTTAAATGGCTAAAAAATTGACTTGTGACATTTCGAATAGCAAAATGTGCAAAAATTTAAAAAATGTCCTAATTTGTATCTAGTTTTCAGGGTTTAGAAGAGACAATTAAACAACAAATAACTATAATGACAACTAAATGATTATGGTAACCAGTGTTGTTTTTTGTCATCGTAACATAAGCTGAGCTGAACTAATTTAAACTAAACTCATTTAAATAACCAAAACACAAAACACTGAGTTAGAACAATAACTATAAAAATAATTAATTCTCGGCAACTGACTGAATTTTGCAGCGATCGTTGCTGTCTAAATTCATTTGCCAGCTGCCTTTGTAAACTTAACAAAACCTCGTTATTTTTTTGAATAGCTTCATGTAATGGTTTAAGTGCATTACCTATAACCTCTCGGTTTATCTCCATCCGATCCTTTTCATTTACAGCAGTTTCACTGTCCGAGCTGTCACTGCAGGGCATGAGTTCTCCATCATGAGAAGAACTTCCACTATCACCACTTCGAAGGCGCCGCTTCAATACGTTTGTTTTCATTAAACGAGACCCTCGTAATGGTCTTCCTAAAACTTGGTTTTCATTCTTGTAAAAGCAACAAAATTAATATTGATAAACAAAAACCAACTTGTTATAAAATTACACAGCAAAGTGGATAATTTAAACTAAAACACTGCAACCTTGGCAGTGCTATCCGTGTTACAAATTATACATAATGTTTTTGTACAAGTTGTAAAAATTATCCATTTGATGTTAATTTACCTCAATAATAATATTTACCATGGCATCAACACTTAGAGCACTGCTTGCTTTAATGGCAGGAGTCTTCAGTCGTGTTTTAGTTTGAATTATAAAATTGTATTCATACTGAATAACATCGTTTCGTGGATCCCATGGGCGAAAACTGTAAATGTCAACATTAGTCTTCTAGAAGATAAATTGATAACACCAATAAGTAACCTACTCGCTAAATTTATATTGCCATTCATTAGCTAAATTAAGTTCAAAATATCTAGGCTTCCATTCTACTCCATTTAATTTCCGTTCTTTAACAGCTCCTCTTTGAACTTCTTCTAACGCTGTTTTCTCTTCCGTCGCTGCCACTTGATCACAACGAGCAATCGCGGTTGAAACGTGTTGCCATAATCTTTAAATTGATAAATCAAAAGATATGTTATCAGAATGACAACGGAACTAGAAAATAAACTTCTCTTTGATATAAAAAATAACATACTCTCTTTGATGATTACAAATAGTGTGTTGCAAATACAGACAGTTCAAATACACAATACACTATAACGTCTAGCGACATACATTTCTAATAGAGTGATGAACTACCTTAGTCATTAACTACAGTATTTTGGTTCCATAATATTATTACAGTATTTAAATATAACAGTAAATCGAGAAATAAAAATGCAGGACAATAAACTACGATAAATTGCTACAAGTAATAAAACTATTAATAAAATTACCACTAAGTAATAAAACCCACCATTAAAAATATTTTTGGATTGCTACAAAATAGCAATAGACGTATTTAAAGTTATTTACCGTTAACACACACGGAAAGAATTAAAAACTGGTTCATGATTTCTTACTTTTCTGATTCGTAATTCTCTTGGTGTGATTTTGGAATTGTAAATCTCTTCAGTCGCTGACTTTTAGTTTCGAATGATGAATTCCATAACACTTGCCTTTCCTATTCCCAGACAATTTAATATTAGCAAACCCTCCAAAAACGTTACATATTTATTCATGAAACAGTACCTGAGTTCGTTTATCAGTAATAAATATTTCTTGATCCCAATGACCATCAATTATAGCTAACGTTTCTTTTCCTAATCTAATTTTCCCAACTACTACATTTGTAGATTCAGGACCACCAAGGAATGGCTTATAATTACAAAAAAAAACAGCAAAAATTAATTGATTAAATTATTAAAGAAAATATTAAAAAAACATACTTTAAGTTTAAATTCAATATCAGTACTATAACCAGTTTTTTCGCACTCAATTGTCACTTTTCCACCCATTTCCATAGATAATGTTCCTAACAATATTCCTTTACAATGTGCGTATGGCATAGTAAGTTCATAATCTTCTCCACGGGTTAACAAATGCAATCTCGCTTTACCATCTAAAATAGCTGACAAAGAATTACCTGTTTCATTAAGAAAAAAGTACAAGTTATATTAAGTTCCTCAAATTGAAATCAATTTAACTTCAAACTTTACCGTAAAATTTTGATTTGGCCAGAATACTACCAGTGATGTAAAACCCATCTTGTCTGTTAGTAACATAAAAAGCTGATATGGGGGGATGATGAGAAACCTGTTCAGCTATATAAAACGTTCTAGAATTTGTTTTTGGATGATACCAGTAACAACGGAAGACTTCTCCAAGGATTGGATTATAAGGCTTCTTTAATCCTTTTGGTTTTTTATAAAAACCAGACAAATACCATTGTGTAACAATCTTAATGCGTGTAAACGGATCATCTTCAGCAACAGCTCTGTAATTAATTTAAGATTTGTAAATAACACCAAATGTTATCGTGGATATGTGAATACTTGCTTTGATACTAAGTCGGAATGATAGTAGTAATCAGTGAGCTTGTCCAGAAATGATCGAGGCTCAAGAATAAAAGTAGGTAAAACGACTTTAGAAAGATCCATACCAGGCCGAACCTACAATTGAATTTGGACCATATTTAACCAATACCCAAACTTGTAAACACTAGCCAATTGTTCGTTCAATTAATGTATTTTTACCTGTTTAACTAAAGTCCATATTAAGCTTTTATTTTCATCTGCCACTTCTTCAGTTTGACCAGCATCACCAGTTTCACCAAATTCTTCCTTTCCACTTTCTATGTACAAAGTTTCCACCAATGGCTGATCACTCTGGACTTCAGTTTCGTGACTTTCAGAATCGGAATCTGTGGACTTAAGACTGTTCATTCCATCATTCTCCATTTCTCTGTTATCATCCGTTTGTTGATCATCTTCTAAATCTAAAATGTTAACCAGTATATTCTAAACTGCTTATTTAATGTTATACAAGAAGCTCTAACCGTGATCTAGAAAGTGCTGTTCACAATCGCTTTCATTCCATAATTTTTCGGGATTAATGACCGATATTCCTGGAGAGGCTGCCTCATGAGTTGATGATTTGCTGTCTCTGGACATGCTACGAATTAGAAGACTAGAACAACGCAGAGCTAACTCCAGTGCATCCATCCAGCATTTACCAGCAGATTCTGAAGGCGCTCGAAATATTAAATAAGATGCAGGTAGGGGTTGCACTACTGCACCAATTGCCTCACCACTTGGGCCCTACAAAATAATGTTGCAATAACTTTGAACATAAAAAAGAATAATTATAAACTATAACTAACTCGAGTGGCCCATATAGAATGTTCCATAGGATGATATAGTTTAAAGCAAAAGCCATCCTTTTTAGATGGCCGTTCAATGAGTTCGCAGGTGCTCAACAAAACCGTCCCCACCCATTGATTATTCTGTTCAACAAAGTCATTAATAATCATTTACAACAATAACACAATATTCTATTAAACACCTTATGTGTTTTAGGAGTTTTGTAAAGTAACACTAGCCCAGGTTTGAGAACGCACCATAATTTTGTCCACCCTTTGAGTGTTCCTCTAATCTTTAGCCAGTCAGCCAGCACAATAATCGACGGATCCTTCAACATGCTGATTAGTTCATTAGCCACTCGTTTCTTCTCCAGTTGATAATTCTTTTTTTGTGCCTTAGAATATAAAATATACAGTTGTATTATCGCTAATCATAATCAGCTTATTCAGTTTATAATCCACTTCGTTGATCACAAACTTACAAATTACACTCTCTGCAATGCGAGTTGCTATTGTTACAATACAGTATGTAACCAAATTTGTTAATCAATTTAGTAACCAATGGCAACATCTGGATTTTAATTTAAGTTTTATAAATCTTAGATCATCTTTATGAATAAGCAAAAAACATTGCAGAGATATTTAAAAGTTGTATGTAAAAAACTACCTTATACGACTCTCGTTTTGTTAATTTAGTCATATTTCCCTCTGAAGAATTTAAAACATCCTGCAAAACCATAACAACGATTACGATAATATCCATCATGATTAATTTAATCAATTACTCTAGGTGGCGTTACATCTAAAAGAATTTTTGGTGACTGTGCTACCTCTTCAGTCATCTCGCCTTCACAAGTTTATAGAAAAATTAGAAAAAGAAACACAAATCAATATATATGTTTTGAAAAAGCAGAAATATCACATCTAATAAAACCTGAAGAAAAGGTGGTGTTTGGAATGAGTCCAGCAAATAAGGGTGATGATGCTTCGTGCAAAGGAGCTGACTGTGGCTGGTGGGCGTGCATGAGTGATTTCGGCAAACGTACCTGCAGACTACCTTTTCGTGAGACAGACTTCTCGGCTATTAACGATCGATTTAAACGTTAAATACAAAAGCACAGCAGCAATTCATCGCGCCTCATCAAGAATGAAAATCATAAATGAAGTTCGGTAATATATACGTCACAAGCAGGAACAACAACAT
Source organism: Helicorthomorpha holstii (assembly GCA_013389785.1). Classification (NCBI taxonomy): domain Eukaryota; kingdom Metazoa; phylum Arthropoda; class Diplopoda; order Polydesmida; family Paradoxosomatidae; genus Helicorthomorpha; species Helicorthomorpha holstii. Next base: position 29,504,159 of record JAAFCF010006596.1, on the reverse strand, counting down.
AAAAAATATCAATCAACCTGCAGTTTTTTCTTGATTTCCATTGGATGCGGTAATAGTGGGGTTTCCTACCACCGTGTTAGCCTTTGTCATGCTACGAGTGCCGTCGATGGAACCACCAGCAGCTGCTGAATCCACATGGGTTGCTAAATGTACATTGCAAATTTAAATGTCAAACCAAGTTTCTAAAACAGTCGTTTACAATCATTATGTAAACCGAACTTAACTATTACTACTGTATATACCATACAACATCACTAACAGCTAAAAACAACGCATAATTACGAATTTCAAGTAAAACAGTGTGTGTGCTTCATCGGACAAAATATTAACTGCAAATAACTATACACTATGGCACTAGAAACTAGAACATATACGATGCATACAATTAAATGTCAAATTAAAGCAAAGCAAAGCTACGCAATTTATAGCCATTTTAAATCATTAATAAATTACTTCACTTGAATACAATATAAATCAAAATTTAAAAATCAAGTTTAGTTAATGACACGTAAACATAATCGTACACAGTCACGGATTTACGTTTCAATTTTAGCTCAAACAAAACAATGCGATCAATATGGCTGTATTGCAGGTAAAAAAACCTACCATCTTTGATTCTTCTTGTTTTCCATCAACAACAATCATTGAAAAGCAAAATATTACACTATGCAGTCGAAAACTAATTTACTTACTTGCAAATCCTTGTATGGGGATCAGCTCTTGAAATCAATTGAACCACACATGAAGCACTCAAATGGTAAAAATTTATAATAAAAAGAAAACAAACATTAAATCAAAACGGAGACTGTGTAGCCCTTGCAGTGTAATAGTCATTGAATAAATTCGGTAATATTTAATAAAAGACTGATTCGCAAAGTAATAAAAATGCTAGAAGCCGTTTTCTTTACCATTAATAAATCAAATAATGATAAATATGTATATTTAAGTCTATTCTACATTGATAAACCGTGATCAAATGTAATACAGCAAATGACGAAGATAAAAGAGAAATAGCAGTGCTAAATGTAAACATACTTAGATTGTATAGCTGAGAAAAAGAGGAGTTTTCGCTTAGAAACCGAGATGGGAGAGAGAACACCAATGGTGACTGACTGTTTACCCCCAGGAAAAAAATGACGTAGCATTTCAATCAAGTGATTTGCATTAAATTTAGATTAGTTTTCCAAGGTCATTGTTACTGGTAACCATAATAAATGACTTTAAAACATTAATGTATAAATTTAAACAAACCCGATGAAAGATTTGTTACTATTAATCGACCCCTGACAACACGCAATCCCTCCATACAGCACAGTTTTATTGAAAAAGTGTAACTGCAGAACAGTATTACATGGTGACACACTGCTATACATTTCAATCAATAACATTTCTTTTAAATAGAAATGCTTCAACAAGTGGTTTCGTAAAAACTGAGAACCGCAAACCGTGACTAAATCACTTTTTCAATTAACTTAACAAAGTTAATCAAAAACAGACAACTCTGTCACTAAGCACACACACACAACGAGCAACAACGTTCCTAATTAAATTAATAAAATATCATGCAATAAAATATAAGCAAAAGCAATCTTACCTTCCGGTTGGTTACTGTTAACTTCTGAGTATTGTTCTGCAGATGGTGAATTGAGAATTTTTATGTTCTCTGCTAGTATGGAGCCCTGCAGAAAGAAATAAAAGTTAACTGCTTTTCCGAAAATAACACATTACTCCAAATTAAAACTCTAGCCAACAAGTAATGAAACAACAGTACACCAATTTAAATATTTGAAACTTCAAAAATTATGAGCTAATAAAATGATTATTGATTCGGACCCCTGTAATTACATTTAACAATAAATTCCAATTACTTATACTCTACGTAGATGTTACTAACACATAAACAAGACAAACACTTTAATAGACAAGCTATTTATTTTTTAAAGTACTTCAATTAAAACAATTGGCAATCGATCAAGTAAACACGATGTAAAAGAATTAAAACAGTGGTATCATTAGACGTAAACATTCGATACGGTCACAAAACTTTGGAAATTGAAGTCCTAATCTAAATCTAATAACTCGATATATGAACAACCATCAATGTTACTATAATATTGCTAATTATACTGTAGTTATTCATTCTACCACTAGAATAGCAATCGGTACACCATTTAGCATACGTCTTGTACAATAACTGTATTACAAACAAAACTAAAAAAACATTTTTTTTTACATAATTTTTGGGTTGACTCGTTGTGACACAACTCAATACTACTGTACATACCTAAATTATGTCATGACGACAAAGTATTTACACATAAGTTAATAATATTTAATATGCATATCAAATTCACACAATGATATTTGTGTAATGCCAAATATTCAAAACAGTTTTCATTATTCAAATATATAAATGAATAAGCTATTAAAAATTCATTAATGTTAATATGAACCAATATTAATCTTGTTAATAAAATAAACTAATAGATAGTTACATTTATACTGAAAAATGGTAAGTCAATCTCTTCAACAAAGTAAGTTACTGTAAGAAATTGCTGTACAGTTCTAAGTAAAGCAGTTTTCCGTCTGTACAGAATATCGTTTGAGGATATTTTTCAAGTTATTTTTACTTCTGTTCTAATAAAACCCGCTAATTTCATTCAATTACAAGTTGAAATCGGTCGTTGTAATTTTTCCAGAAATATTTTTTTAAATTATTTTCCTTGATTTGAAGATTTCAATCCAACAACCTCTTCCGTCTTAAGCACTAATTATTACTGTATTAGCTAATACCCGCATCTACAAAGTATCGGATTTTATTCTTTTATTACTTTAGGATTATTCTTAAGATTACAATCAATTATAATAATAAATTATTATAATTGTCACTATGTGTATACGATATAACGTATTGTTATCATTTATAAATGAAAAGTCTGCATTGAATTTACATATGTAATTAATTTAATTACAGTATTTGAAATCAAGCTACAAGGTTGTATTATAATACTCGTAACACAGTAAAAGAAATTAGTCAGTGTCATTGAGATATTATATTTCAAATGTAATGTGCCAAATCGATCCAAGATTATGTACAAAAATCATGTTTCTTAAAATATTTAGTTTGTTACAAAATTTGACATGTAGAATTCCTAAAAACCATACTTTATATGAAAAATACGCTGATAAGCAGCTTCTAAAAATACTAACACGTTACGTTACGATAAAAATCCAAAACTCCTAACTTCCAAAGAATAAATTTTAGTACAGTGTACATGCAATTTTGATTAATTGATGCTAGTTTCATAACTTTTAAAAAGCCGATATAACATTAACAGAATTTGCACAATCATTAAAATTAACTTATAAATAAACTTACATTCATTTATATTAATAACCAAACTAAGCTATTTTCAGTCTTAAGAGTTTCTATAGGCTACTAACTTACACGCCATAATAGTAAACGCATTAACTTATGATAAGTTTGTTGTTGATAAAGTGCTTTCTAATCGTCATGCCGACATTGCAACACTAAACAGTAAATATTTACTTTTGAATTCTGCTCACATGAACTTATGTACTTGACATTCTACCGTATGTTAAAATTTGTTTATTACAAACAAGTTTTAGTCATAAACGTGCAGCAAAAGTTTATTTTTTTTGATTTGTTTGTTTGTTTATTCCATTTTTACAATGCAGCATTAAAATCCAATTACACTTTGCCTTAATAATAAGTAATGACTAATGACATTGAAAACGTAAATGACCACAAAAAACTTGACTTGCAATCACTTATTATCATGGCAAAGTGATTTTACCAAAAGCTTTAAATCGACTCAAATAACATTGAATAATAATGATTTTGTTTCAAACTCACTTGTGACAATCTGCCTCCTAAGTTTCTTTGAAAATTTTGTTGAATATCTGTGACCCCAATAGGACTTGTGGTGGAAATACTAATTTCGTTCATCGGTTGCTCCATTTTAAATCACTTTATTCATTCATAATAATTTTATAAACGTAATAAATTGCTAGCACACATCAAGGGTACAAGTCAATCACGATTTTCTTTCCTTTTACGTCTAAACGTTTTACCGTTAGTTCATGATTAAAGCAAAAACACATTACCCAACTTTACCAGCTACTCTACTTTGTCAAACAAATTGTTCTGTTGAAAGGGAAAAAATAGACAACAACATTATTAAGTTACTACGCCAGTCGACGCAAGTTCATTATAAATCGGCTTTTGACGCCATTTTCATGCATGAAGACTAGCGTGTGTAATGAACTTGAAGCCGGAACGGGAAGAGCCAGTAGACATTTTGGTATGCCAATCAGCTTCTAGCGCGCCTCAAATAAGTGACGTCATAAACAAATGCTTGTCTGCTTGTCACTGTTCTTTCTTTGAAGTCGTTCAGAGGCACAGTGGACTAAGTCACATAAAAGTGATTTCGAGATATTGAGAGGTAAAGTTGACGCGCTGTATTTTCCGATCCAAATTACATTTTTGTTTAGAAATTGTTTCTATATTATAATTACACTTCAACTTAAATTTTTTGGTCATTTTAGTGATTGTATCTTTACGGGTAATTAAATGTTGAGCATGCAAACTTGAAAATGTGGACTTAATTCATCTTGCCACGGAAATAAATTGAATTTTCGCGTAGAGTCAAAGTAAATGAAGTCCACTTTCTATTATGAAATCGCGAATATCTGTTTAAATAATCAATAATTAAGGATAACAATAATTACCATAGTGATTTTTAATACATTACTACAGTATAAATGAGTTAATTCTGGTTAATATACATTCTGTTTGAATTTTTTTCCCTTGTGTAATACATTAGCTTTGGTAAGCTGGGAATTATGTAATTGTGATCGATTATGCTGAAGTAATGTAATTTATATGTTTACTACGTAAATCTATGACTGTTAAAATGAATTGTAAAGGAAAGCAAATACTATATAACGGTTAGTAATTGTAGAAAGTTTGTTTATTACAAGTGCTATTCATTTGACCGTTACAAGTGACGTCACACCCATGCTATAGCGAATGGAGATGGACGTAATCCACTTTGCCACGGGATATATTTCTAAATTCTTTCACAAGCAAACATGTATAAGCACCATTTTAGAGTCAAAAATTAAAGTTATGAAAACACGCTTTATTGCATTATAAATTGCTGGCTTTTCTACAGTTGAACATTGAAATTCATTGTTAAACACTGTAAGTTGTTGTAATACACAGTTATTTATTATTATACATTTTTATTTACTGTTAAACACATTATGTATTATTAAATGACAAAGAAAATGAACAAAATGTGAAATAAAATAAAGAAAATGTGAAATAAAATGAAAAAAATGTGAAATAAAATGAAGAAAATGTGAAATAAAATGAAGAAAATGTGAAATAAAATAAAGAAAATGTGAACTAAAAGCAACAAAGTGTAAAAGAAAATGAACAAAATGACAAAAAAAATGTGACAGAAAATGTGAAATAAAATGAAGAAAATGTGAAATAAAATGAAGAAAATGTAAAATAAAATGAAGAAAATGTGAAATAAAATGAAGAAAATGTGAAAAAAATGAAGAAAAGGTGAAATAAAATGAAGAAAATGTGAAATAAAATGAAGAAAATGTGA
>JAAFCF010006596.1:29435607-29493514 GCA_013389785.1 Helicorthomorpha holstii | reverse complement strand
TTCACATTTTCTTCATTTTATTTCACATTTTCTTCATTTTATTTCACATTTTCTTCATTTTATTTCACATTTTCTTCGTTTTATTTCACATTTTATTTCACATTTTTTTCATTTTATTTCACATTTTCTTCATTTTATTTCACATTTTGTTCATTTTCTTTGTCATTTAATAATACATAATGTGTTTAACAGTAAATGAATATGTATAATAATAAATAACTGTATAACAACAACTTACAGACTTTAACAATAAATTTCAATGTTCAACTATAGAAAAGCCAGCAATTAGCTATTCAAAATTGGAAAAAATTGTATCGATACTTGATCGTATCGCTACTTTTTGGTCGATACTTTTGTGGCATCGATACTTTTATTTCGATGCCAGTATTGAGTGCAGTATCGATACATTCATTCGATATGCTATCACTAGTGACTACTTTCTATTTGCGTGTCTGCTGCAATAATTTTGAATACAGTTCTGTAGTATAAAATGTATCGATATGAGGGTAAATGTATGGATACCATTAAAGTATCGGACCAAAGGAATCGAGTACTTTAATAAGTAATATCGAAGGAAAGGTATCGATGCTCGTAAGTATCGATACGTTTTTGCTATCACTAATGCTGCAATGGATGTGGCGTTTTCGAGGATTTGATGTATAAGATTTTAAAATCAAATATTTTAAGAAGCATCCTTATTAATTTCGATTATCTTCAATTTTAAAAGTAAGTTGTAGTAGTTTATTGATTCTATTTTTATAATATATTGAGTTCAAACTAATGTTAATTTTACTCAAATATGTTATAAATAACGGTGCATGCATGTGCACACATTAGATTACAAACAATTTCTAATATTTTTTTATTGTTATTTTAAGATGTTGATGCCCAAGAAACATCGTGTTCAAATTTATGAATATTTATTTAAAGAAGGTGTTATGGTTGCTAAAAAGGATTTCCATGCACCAAAACATCAAGATCTTGAGATTCCAAACTTGCATGTTATCAAAGCTCTTCAGGTTGGTTCCTATATTTTTGCATATGTTTGTATTGAATTATATTATCTTGTTTATAATCATAGTCTTTGAAATCAAGAGGATATGTTAGAGAGCAATTTGCTTGGAGGCATTATTATTGGGCTTTGACCAATGAAGGAATTCAATATTTACGAGACTTCCTTCATCTTCCCCCAGAAATTGTACCTGCTACATTGAAGAGGCAAACAAAGACAGAATCTGCTCGACCAAGACCCAAAAGTAGTCATTAATTTATTTTAAACATGTGTGAGTAGGTTTTTAATGTTAAATTTTAGTGTCAGAAATGCCTTCGAGGTCGACAGCTGATCGTGAAACTTACAGACGCACTCCAGGTAAATTATTCAAGTTAAACCTTCGTAAATTATATTTGATTTCATATTAAATTTCATTAAAGGTACTGGACCAGATAAGAAAGCTGATGCTGGCCCTGGTGCAGGTGGAAACGTGGAATTTGTAAGTTCTAACATCATTAAAGTTTGAAAAGTTTATTAAGTAATTTAAACTTGTAGAGAGGAGGTTTTGGCAGAGGCCGTGGTGCCGCTTCTTAAGTGTCTTTGGAAAACAACTTATAATTTCAACAAATTTCAAATGAAAAATGTAAAAACTGGCGAAATAAAAGTGTTTTCAGTTTAAAATTCGGTTAAACATTGCCGGAATAAACTCTTAAACGTTAATTTAGGATATTTATGAATTTTCGTTATAATTTTCAACAAAATCTTTTTTTTTCAACGTATTTAGGCTTTACTTTTTTGATTGGCAACTAAACGTGTCTTTTAATTCGTTTTTAATAATTTAGATATCGGAACAGCAAGTGGTTGCTAATTAATTTTCTATAAGTAACTGAACAAACAATGTGTTAATTTTAGACACAGTTCATTATTGCATTTCTAAAAATATCATTATGAAACTTGCGCCAATCTCAAATGGCATATGGAAAACTGAAAAAAGATGTTATAGCTAAAATTAAATGATTGGGGAAAGTAAACTACTGAATTTAGAACTCTCTCTTTTGATCCCCTGGACAAACTTGTGACTTTTAGGGTGTCAAATACAATGCTATTTGACTAAATGATAAATCTAGTGACACATAAAGAAGTGTCTATGGCAACAAATTTTTGCAAGGCTGAAAATACTAAACACATGGCATTGAAATTGTGTGCAACACGATAACACTCTAACTGGACCTTGTTTAATATGTAACTGTATGTTTGTTGTTGCGTAGACCAATATACATTTGACCTACCTGCAGTACTATACAAGTATGTGTACGAGTGGAGGGTTGCCACATATTGAAGGGTAAAAGCATGTAAACTTGCTATTGTGGCAATAAAATTCATTTATAATAAACGTGTTCCGGATTAAATTTTAGACGAAACTAGCCGGTTTATTGTGAACCATTTTTTTTTTTTCACAAACTTAAATTTCTTGCCACAAACAAGGCATTTAATCGGTCATAAAGGAATTGTAATTATAATTAGCATTTTATTGGGCAAATCAGCTTTGTGTAGTTTTTATATGTCGTTTTGCATTAATGGATTTAAAGCCACTACATGTTAAAATATGCAGTAAAGTTGTCAAGTTCAATATAACATACTGTAGTAAGTTAATTTGTTTTTTTTAGTATCAATCGCAGAACTAAATATGGATGAATTGACGTCAGTTCTTTTTTCCAGAATATGATCTACTCTGGTTCTATACAGATATTACTTATTTGATACTTTGTATGTGTGGTAGTGTTCATTGTCCAATACAGATTTAGTTTGATTCTGACGTCTGGTAGAATAATTGAACGTGAAAACGAGCTTTATGTCGATGCAAACGATCTGTTGCCGCTCCCATTAAGTTCCCATGGGGTTGCTGACTATTAACGCAAATTACAGCTACGCTAACATAAACGCAAGCCAAAATAAGTTATTTGTACGTATAATTTAATGAATAGCTTACATCCATTTTAATATGCAAGCAATTTACAACCAACAACTCATCTGTAATTTATTTTCATTTAAACTTACTTGTAGGCAATGCTAATTCGTTGTTTAACAAAAAAAAGTGTTTAAATTCATCGACAATTTTTTTTGTCACTATGCACTAATTTTTTTTCAACATAGAATAAAGTATATTTTATTTTTTAATAAAATAGAAATAATATTAATTGGTGTGTTGTTTCATCATCTTCTAGGAAATCCATCGCTCTCTTGAATGAGTCAAAGCGCTAGATAATTAGGCAAATCATCTTATTTAATCTGCCCTTATAAAGTGCAGCTGACTGCTGGGCATATTCATCCTAATACAAGCTAACTTACATAGTGTATTAAAATTATAAAATTAAAATATTTAAATTATAAGCTATACTACAGTAGTAATAAAAACACAGCACTCAGTACTGTATCATAATAGTATATGGGTGTGTGTAAAATTGCAGCTTTAGAAACAGAAGTCAGAGTACAAATACACATATTAAATATAATAATTATATAAACATTTGATTAGAGCACCAAGCTGTAAGAGCTTAGGAAGCTGAAATACTAATAATAAAAAAAAAGAACAAATTTTACAACAATCGAAAATTTGGATTGTTAGTGCATTGAAAAACTAAGCTTAAGCCTTAAGCTTTCCTTGCATGGCCTTATCCGGCATTATAGAAACTTATTTGATCAATTTAAAGACAATATTTTATAACTAAGTTATATAAGAATTTCCAATCCAATAAGCTACTTAATTAGAGTATTGTAAAGCTACTGTATATTTATAATTGTAATATAGTACAGTAATAAAAAGCTGTAACTAATGATTATTATAGATGCTGATTTAATAAACTAAATAAAAATGTTATTATGATTATATAACTATTGCAGGACATCTGCCAACCATAATGTCCATGGCAATTATCAAGAAAACACTTTCAAAGTTTTGTCTGTGTTGTACTATATTTATTCACGAATACGTATAGGCTTACGTAATGGATAGCAAAATGCTCAATATTTTATGTGGGAATTATGGACTGTAGGCCGTCCGACTGATGCTACAGGGCAGTATATATCCGTTGACATCAGCGCCACACATCTAAGTGGACATTGGAACAGTCATCCACAGCAGTCTCGCTCTTCTTCTTGTATGTTTAACATCACTTACAATCTAACATAAAATCTGCTTAGGAGTCAACGAAAGTAAGTAAAATATTTATTTAAAATTCATAAACTATAAGTAAAAGCTCGCTAAACATAAGCAAAAAATATTTTACTAAAAATCACTTCCTGGACTTTGTAAGTTTTTTAATGTACGACTATTGCCAAAAGTAAAATGAATTAATTTACAGAATTAGTTTAAAGTTAAGAAAATATTCCTTACCAGCCGTTATAAATAGCATTAAATTGAAAATTTACAGTATTCTAATCTGCTTTTCGGCAATACATAAAACTTCAACTACTAGTATAAGCTTATGATTAAAATAAGCCATTTAATTTACTGTGTTTTAAAAATCAATTTCAATTACACAGAAGTCCTTAGAACATTATTATATTAATCACTCTAACTTACTAGGACTTACGAGGACTCTTCGAGTAATATTATTATCATACATTATTGTCGAATAAATATGAAGTTTTTATTAAATCTTATGAAATTGGCAAAACAATACTTCGAGCTTAATACTGTTCGACATTGTTACAATATTGGTGTAGAGATGGACCATGAATCTGAATGTTATATAAGCTCGTTTTGTGTAATGGTATAATAATAAACATGCCGTGGCAAATTTCGTTTTTTTGTGCCATTTTCCAACTAATGTTGCCCATAGCAAACATTAATAATTTCCTAGATGAAACTTACATGAACACTCTTAAAATATCGTGCTAGTCTTGCTCTATCACTAAATACTGTATAGTTCTGCTTTGTAAAACGATGAATTTAAAGATATTAAAATTTATAAGACCTTCGTATAATAAAACTATTGCTATTTTTAAAATTAGTAAATTTGCGTATACAGTATAAAATTGAATATGATTTTGTTTTGAATTTTTATTGAGGATTGTAACTGGTACGTAATATCCGATTTTGCCCACATCAAACTACAATTAACTATTGAGTGCTATATACTGTACTTCTTAAAATCTAGAGTTTCAACTTAAAGTTTTTTTTCTTGCTGAATCATACCATGGTTTAAGATAGCATGTGTACTGTAATCGAATTTTTGTTTCCAAATAAAGTAATTTAGGTTAAGGTTCCAAAAAAAAAAAATTCTCAAAAAAGAAAAAAAAACTTGATTCACCTCAAAGGAAGTACTGTATCTCACATTTCCAATCAACCTTTATCAAAAGCATCTCAATGACATTAAGAAAATCGTTTTAAATCGATTGATGTCGACAAACAAATACATTAAAGTAGTTGTTAACAGAAACTAATTTATTGAATTTGGGGCTCTTAAAGAAGTTTCATCTAACATTGATATCAATTTAACTTCTTCACCTCAAAATCTAATTTGTAGTTTCGGTAAATGCGATTACTGTTTAACTTCTTAATGGCTTTTCTTCCTTTTAAGGATCAAAATTTCGTAAATGTAATAAAAAATTTAATTTTTTTTAGATTTGAAATGTTCAAAATGAGCGGCGAGGTACACGGTAATTTACAACAAAGAATTGTTTATCTGATTGGCTTAGTGTTTATTGCCATGACTTGTTGCGTTTCAACTTCTGCAAATGCCGTTTCTTTCTCTACAAACTCGCAATTGCCTGCCAGATCAACAAATCCCCCTTTGCTATTTGAGTGGCTAAAACAGCAAGACCAACATCCGGCATCGACAAAAGCCAAACGGTGGTTGGACCTATTTGGAGGGTCATCAGTTGAAACTCGCTTTCCACTACCGTCAAGAAGACAATTTCCAGAGGTTGACTGGAGAGGATTTAATGAGGACATTTTCCATGAAAGTTTTGGTGATTTTAATCCCGTCAAGAAATGGGATAATCTCGACAGTGACCGAAATTAAGGTGCTTGTTAACTAAATAATATACTTTTGGTATCACATGCTTAACTGTAAATTTAAATCAAAAGTGAAAATCGCGTTTGATAAAACGTAAATCAAATGGGAAAAAAATTAATTATAAAAACGCAATGGGTTTTTATAATTAAAAAAATGAAAATCAGAGCAGCTGTGTTGCAATTGTAAAATTTACCCACAAATAAATATTCAATTATCTTTTGAGTCAATTATTGGATAAAATTTTTAATCAGCTTAAGTTCTTAAAAGCCAATGATGGATAAAATTGAGAAACTCTCAAATTTTTAAAATTAGTAAAACCCTCTAATAAATTTATAACAGATGCAAAAATAAAAATTGTCAATTAGACGTAGAAATAACTTAAAACTAAACATTTCTTAATTAAAAATCTAAGTACCAAATGTGCAAAAACGGTCTAAGAATTTGGTACAAGTATACTACAATAGGGATATTATTGGAAAGTTCACTATAAAATCTAATTTACCAAAACTATACAAGCTTCGGTATTCAAAATTTAACACTTATGCAGTATTTTCAATTTAGAAACTTCATAATTTGGTTTATATTCAGGCCTTTCAATAGCAAATTGTCTACGGCTGAAACTAATTTTCAAATACAGTATATCAGAAATAATGGCATTCATTCTAAGCCGATTAAAAATATCATCTGATTTTTATTTTAATTAATTAACATTGCAATTTATATTTTATCGTCATTGATGAGTATGATGTTTGTACAGTGTATAAGCATTCAAGAAGATAACTTATATTGCAGGTGGGATTACATCATTATGCCATGTTTATAAACATGAACCATTCAGCTACAGCTCCATTACTTATTAATGAGTGATACAAATTGTGATTCTTATATTTATGTATTCGTTATTATGTGATTTACAGTATATTAACTGTGATAATGTAAGATGGCTAATTTAACCCCTGTAGAAATTGATTTTTCTCGAGTGTAATTACTATGTTATTATAACTTTGTAAGACCAAAGCTTACAATTTTTTCATTACTGTATTTAAGTTTGAAACTTAACAATTCGACACAGCTGTAACAATTCTAACCATTCTGTATTCACGTCTCGGTATATTTTTCAACCATTTCGAAATTAACCTATTACCAGTGTAAATTTGGGAAAAAAATAATATTTCAAATCTTATTATGTGATTTATACATACTGTAAAAATAAAATCCAAACGTGCAGCAAGCCTATTCAATCTATTTTCTGCCATATGTACCACAAAATTAACTAGCTAATTTGATAACATCCTCTTGTGGTATGTTTCTCGCTCTCACTACAACAATAAAAATAGGAGTGCATAAAACTGTATACATCGCTTTTGCGAAACGCTTCCGGTCATATAAGCGCCAAGTGTACACATAATCAACGGCTTTAATCAACATAGAATCTCCATTTATATATAATGAGTAATTAATTACATAAAAACAGCAGCAGTTTATGTAAACATCATCTAATACTTTTATTTGTTGTTTTCCCCCTCCCAATATACAGTCATGGTTGATTACGATGTCTCTTGACTATAATGAAACAAAAAAAAAATATAGTTTTTAGCATCACCAGATGACACCGCCAGACCCGACAAAATTTGTGTTAATTCAATTCCGTGTAATATTCGCCGTTACATACGGCACACGCTTTTTCATCGCGACAGATAACTTAGTAAAAAAATTTAACGGAAAACAACCATAATTTATAAACGAAATTCCAACAATGAGTTTCGTTTATTAACTTAGGAATTCTGTTCACAATGAAAATGTAATATCTGACCTCATTCACTCCCACTATCTTGTTCCTCACTTCCACTTTCTTCGTCTTTGGCGGAGGTTGGTGACCGATTGTCATTATCACTTTGTTGGTTTTCACCCTCACTCTGCTGATTTTCACCATCATCCGACTGGTTTTCGTTTTCCTCACTAATAGATGAAACAAGTTAACAAATTATAAAGTTAAGCCCTTAATAAAATTTAAATTACTTGTCATCCTTATTTGAACCATCGTTAGATCCAGCATCGTCATTATCGTTATTTCCTTCAGAACCATTTCCATCTCCTTCATTCTCATCGCCACTATCTTTAACATCGCTGTCATGACCACTGTAATTCGACAATCACGTCAATAATATTAAACAAACGTTAATTAACAAGAATGTGTTAATTATACAGGTGTTAGTAAAAATCATTTAATAAAATTTCTAGCTATGGGTCAGCACTTCACTACATAACTTATTTCATCTTTTGTCATTTTTATCTAGTAGTTAGGTGTTACTTTGTAAAATTGACTAATAGTATCAAAGTGATACACAAATTGATTTTGCTTTTAAAAATTTGTTTTTCTATTAAAATCATTAAATAACAACGATATGCGAATCACACCTTAATCAAATTTAAACTCTCGTTAAACGTGTACAAAAATAGAAGCACATTTTTCCCAATAACTTTGTTTCTCCCTTAATTAATCCGAAACAATATTACTTAGAAAAGGGCTGGATATTTCTCTAAATGGGTTTCATACACCTACAATCCGAAATTGATAGCGCAGCGGAAAGTTTAATTTAAAAGGTTTTTCCACGCATGAGATCATGATATACGAGTAATTTGCATAAATTAACAACTACGCAAAATTCCTCATCTAGATTGTAGTGATTTTGTTTACCAAAATATAAAATACTATAGATGAATTTATACTTTAAACTTCGATTGTGTATTTTCAATAAAGTTGGCTTCAATTTTGTAAAAAAAATACCAATTTAAAATAAATTCACTATTTTGATAAAATGTATTTCCCTTAAAAACTAACTTAACTTGCATAAATTGTTTACCATTCATCATCGTTGTTACTGCCAGCTCTTGAACTGCTTCGAGATTGTCGTTCATCATCATCGTTTTCTTGACCATCGTTTGATTTTGTACTTCTTCGATCTCCTTCACTATCACTTCCACCCCTAACATTTCGTTATTGATTACAATGATATTTAAATATTTCTTTAACAAATACGTACTGGCTTCCTGCTCTGTTACTCGCAACTGATGAAGCTCTCGAATTAGATCTAGATTGGTTACCATCTTCTTCATCATCATCACTATCCAAACGACGACTTTTCTTTGCTTTCCTATCATTTCCACTGTCGCTAAAAATGTATTAACGTTAATATTCATTTATAACAAATGATAATTATTTGTTACAGTACCTCTTTTCAGATCCACTATCACCACCCTTCTCTGAACCTGATGACCCTGACACGCGTCTATTTCGTTTCCGCTTTGTCGTCTTTCTTTCTGATCCAGACTCGGAACCAGAATTTCTGTTTTCTGGCTCACTATCCGATTTCTTATCACTATCGGAATCATGTTTCGCTCTGCTACTAGATCTACAAAATGTCAAAACAATTTTAAAATGCACAAGCTATAAAATTTCTCGTAATGTTAAGTTATTACGGTTTAGGAGCAGCATCGCTATCAGAGCCTTCACTTGATGAAATCGTTTCTTTAGATACAAACTTCTTTCGTTTAAAGTTTGATTCTTCTTCAGCTTTCTTTGATCTTTTCTTACTTTTTCCTTCTTTCGCCGGCTAAAAATTTATCATTATTTTAATTAATCGCATTCATAATAATAAACATGAAATCTATTTGGTACCTTTCGTCGACGCGATTTGCTTGGTTTCTCATTCCCTTCATCGTCTGAACCATCCCGAGCGGACTTTTTAGAAACTCTCTTCTTCCTTTTCTTCTTCTTTTTCTCGCCTTGTTCGTCACCTTCATTATCCTCTCTCTTTCTCTTCTTTTTAGGTTCGCCTTTATCATTATCACTACCTGAGTCGGACACATACTCATCGTCACGTTTCCTTCCCTGCAATCAGCGTATATATTACGCGTACTGACTCAATAATCCATCAATTGTAATAACAAACCTTTGATTTTTTGCCAGCTTTCTCATCAGGCATTTCCGTGAAAATAAGAAGACTTTTAGTTTTTTCCCTGTATTCGGCTCGTTTCTGTAATAATTCTTCTTCTTGTTTTTTCTTTTCTTCTTCACATCGTTTCTATAATTAACAAAATTAGCAAATATTTTCTAAGCAAAACATAATAAACCGTACTCGTTCTTCCACTTGTTTCTGTCGTAACAATTCTCTTTCGGCTTCCTGCTTTCTCCTCAATTCGCGTTCTTCTTCATCAACATGTCTGGCTCGAGCAACGTGATACTGCGCTTGAGACAACAAATCTTGGCATTGTCTATTAAAACAATGTATCGTTATAACAAATATACATCATTTTATCTAAATAAATAAAATTAACCTAGCTTCAGCAGCTGCTTGGGCTAAGTCGTATTTCATTCGATCCCCATTATGATTGAGATATTGGAAATACCTATATATTCAAAATGCAACACTTTAATAATCTGAGTTATCATCATGATAAATAAAATAACATACTTGCGGGCCAATTCCAACTCATGCACAGCTTGTAATACTGTTTTTAAGTTACTTTTTTCATCTTGTAAAATCTGATTTGCCAGTCGTTGCAGTACGAGAGCAATGTTGTATAATAAAACAGTATCTTGTGGAGCAACTCGACGAGCCTAAGTGTTAAATAATCGGATAAAGATTGGTTGAAATAGTAAAATTAAAAATACGATCAAACCTTTAATAAAGTAATTTTGCACTCTCTAAGTTTGCCACATTTGAAATAAGCACGTGCCAAGTACATTAAGACTTCAACATTGTGATATTTAAAAAACTTTTTCATGCAATTTTCATACTAAAAAATAAAATGTATCATTAATAATGTTATAGTTATAATAGTGTATTATACACTGAAATGCTACTGACCATTTGAATTGCACTAACGTATTGTTTCAATTCCACATAAATATGAGCAATATTTAGCCAGACATCCGGAAAATCTGCAGTAGCTTCACGAACTTGAGCAAAAATGTCTCTTGCTTCATTAACGTAACCTTTGTGTGCCAAAACTGATCCTACAATTTCAATCAATTATATCATAAAAATCAAAACAATTTGTAATTAAATTATACTAACCAATTCCGTTAGCTGCCCAGATATTTCTAGGATCGTTACGAAGTACTTGCTTGTACATTCCCAAAGCTCGATCCTGATGCCGCTTCTCTTTTTCTTTATCCCTAGTAGGCATATGAAGAGTCTGCAGCCATACATTACCCAAAGCCACAAGAGCATAAGCATCATTGTTGTTTTCAGTATTTTTGAGAACTCTCTCAAATTTTTTTTGACCTGGTCCCCATTCTTGTTTAGCAAGATGAAGATTACCAATCAATGACCAAGCATCTGGATGATCCTATATCGTTCATTATATTACAAACAAACTCTAAAATTCGTAACTTCAAGCTATTTAATATTTACCTGATTTACTTGCAAAGCTTCTTTATACCAATCAGACGCTTCATAAATTTGACCTCGATCTCGGGCCATGCAACCCAATCTTAAATAACCTAAACAAATAAAAAAAACGACATAATAGATAAAACAATTACAGTAATAATAATAAAAAAAACTTACAATCAATGTAGTTAGGATGTTCACGTAGAATGTTTTTATAAAGCTGTTCAGACTTATCGTTTTGAAAAACAGTTTCAAATAATCTTGCTAAATTATAGTTAATTGATACAGCTATGCAATTATAATATTGTTCATCATGTTGCGACTCATTTTGAGTCCGTTCTAAGGCAACTTCATAGCATTTCTATTAAAACCATAAAACAACATTAATATTTTGATAATAAATTTTACAAATGCAAAAAATTCCGTAATACCTTAGCTTCCATTAAGTTTCCTAAACGAAACTGCAAAGCACCAACGTTGTTTAATATTTCCGGTGGAACCTCCGCTTCTACTTTTTCTTGTAAAATACGAGTGGCTGTACCATATGCTTGAAGCGCTCCTTGAATGTTTGACTGTTCTAATATTTGAGCCAATTCAATCCAAGCTTCAATATCGTCTGGAAATTGTTCCGTAACTTTTTTAAGATGAGCCTATTTCATAAATAATTAATAGTTAATCAATACAACTACGTTAAATAACTACTTACTTTAGCAATGTCTCGTTTTGACTGACTAGTAGAATTGGCATACAAAGAACCAAGAATTTTCATCGTCTCATAGTTTCCTGGTTGCGCTTTTAGTACTTTTTCAAAACATTGGGCGGCCTATACAATTTACAAAGTAAATGTAAAAAAAACCATTTTAAATTTAATGGGATATAATTACGTTTTCAGTATCTCCACGAAATATATACATCTGACCAAGTCCAAAATAAGGAAGTACAAAATTGGGAGCAGCAAACTGGGTGGCTTGATAATAATATTGAAATGCCTGATCGTAATCTGACTGAACATGAAATGCTCTAGCTAGTTGATAACAGCTTTCAGCTCTCATAGCTTCATTTTCAGTATTATGGAATGCATGTAAAGCTAAATGTTGAACTTTCTGATAATCCTGTTATTGTAAATAAAACGTTATTGTTACAGGATATTAAATTGAAATCCATTGACTAAAAAATACTTACTTTTTTAAAGAAAAAATGGTTTGCTAAATGATTTAAAACCATAGGATTACTGGGGTCAATCGTATATGCTTTAGAAAGCATCTGTACACCGTTTCTGATTGAGTCTGTCGTTTTATTACTTAACTCTAAAACTGCTAAACCAACTAAAGATCCAACACACTGAGAATCCAAAGACAAAGCTCGCTCAAATGCAAGTCTAATGCAACAAAAATAAATTATTTTAAAAATCATTTCAACTTAAATATTGAAATCCTTACTTAGCTTTATCTTGCTTTCCAAGTTTTAGGAAACAATGTCCCATTCCTAAACGAACTGCAGCTGGACAATTCGGATTTGTCCGTAATGCTTTTTTGTAAAATGCAAGAGCACCACGATAATCCTTCTTATTAAAAGCAATACATGCTTTTCCCAACAATGATGGAATATTATTTGGAGACTAAATTACGTCAAAAAATTAATATTTCAATTATTAAAATACTAAAACAAAGTATTTTACCTGATTCAAAACAAAATTAAATTGTGCATCAGCTTGATCTAGCTTGTCACCTTCCAGCAAACAGAAATACGCTCGACCCAATAAGTGATTCTAAAATAATAACTTTTATAATTTCAATTGACTTAGAATTCAATAAATAAAAAAACTCACCTGGTCATACATGATAATTTTATCTGCCATAGTATAAAGTACAGTTGCTTTAGTAAAATATTCCCTTTTCTTGTCTTTGTTTTTCTTCTCCTTGTTGGCCAGCTGAACGTAATAAGCGGCCAGTGTATCCAAAGCCACCATCTGATCTCTTTCATATTCTCTGTACTCTTTACTAGCATCAGTACGAGATGCTTCCAAAATTTTGACAAAATCATCTACTTTTCCTTGCTTATAATACTCCAGCTATAAAAACCATAAACATAATAAAAAACGCAGAGATAAATACTTGACTGCATTGTAATCAATTAGTTAACGTTTAACTTACAGCAAGTGTAACCCATATATTAAGAGTTACTTGTTCCTGTCGTAAAATACCTAATACTTCATCGCCATCAGGTAATTGATCGAATGAAAGCTCTATAACCTAAACACAATATAATAATACAAGTTCATGTTAGAAACTAAAACAATATCCGGCATAATAGAATTTCATTTACAAGAAAAGCACTTACCTCGTCAGCAGCATCTTTAAGAGGAATTTCTATACAATTAGCCATAATTACGGTATTCTTTTATCAGTTTTCAATAAAATAAAAACTTCGATTAACTTAAATTGAATTTTTGCAATAACGTGTTGTACAAAAACAAACAGCAATCCATCTATCAAACTTTATAGCTAGATACCAAATCCATTTCTCACAAACAAAATGCGTAATCAATGTCGATATATCGATGTTTTCCGCAGAACATCGACTATTACATGTTTTAGGAGTTTTCCACCAATCGCTTCCGAACAAAAACAACTCTTTAAACATCATTTGCGGAGTTGACTTCCTTTGAATCTATCATCCAATTTGTCTCACTTATTCTAATCTAATTAATTAAATTTAGCCTAAAATAATTTAACTAAATTTAAAAAAATTAAATAAATTAAAATAAAGCACATTTAGATTATTGGTAAAGTATTACAATTATTTTGAAGTATGGTATTATGCCGACTTTATATTGCAGATGACTAGCTAAAGACTTTCTCTTTGTGAGACTAATAGTATTAGGGCATATTCTCATTTAGCTGTTTTCACGCAAAATTGATTGACCAATTCAAGAATACGTATTCGTCATAAAACGATAGCGATCCCTCCCGGTTTTAGGATTTCAAGCTTAGGACTAAGCTGTTTAAGAATAACTGCTGTTTTGGCTTGAATTTCCATATGTGGAGATTTAGTTCTGATTATTGTATTTAATTGAAATATTTGATTAATATTTTAAAAATGGTGAAAAGCAAAAAGGCAAGGAAAGGAAATAAAGAGGATAGCGAGTAAGTATAAGAATTACGTAGATACACTTTTAAGCTATATCATATGGCATGGTCTTATTCAGCCAACGATAAACACGCATTTCGCTATGTAATAATTTTATCTACCGGTATTAGTTTTCTAAAGAGTAGCAGTACATCGTGTTGTAATTTTTAATCAAAAATTATTACAGTATGAATCTTTAGCTCTCGTTAAAGTACTAGTATTAATTGCGCAATTGGACGCAATAGATGATAATTATTAATATTGCCATTTATTGTAGTGACGAAACTCAAGTGGAAGTTATTGGTCGGACAGATTCCGATGCTCAAAATAAAAATGTTAAAGATAAGAAACCCAAAAAAAAGAAGACTGGAGATAATGAAAGTGATGAGTATGTTGGATTTTAATGTTTTTTAATTATTTATTTATTATTTTAGTCATTGTTTAAATTAATGTAGCTTTGTGTTTTTTTATTTTTCAATAGTATGGGTGAAGCGGCTGATAACGATCATGCAAGTGAACCAAAAGAACTAGGAGCTAATAAAACTTCCAAGAAGAAAGTAATTCATTTTTGTTATTTTTTATGTATTTATTGGAGTTTATATAACTTAATAGTTCATTAAACTTTTAAAATGAGGACAACAAAATTGGGAAAATTGATGCTCAAAGAATGTTAACTGTCTGTTTTTAAGAAACAGGTTTAAAATATGGTTTTGTAAATCTGAAAATATTTTTGTCTTTATAGTTAATTTTTAATGATGTTAAGATTAATATCTTCGAACTCTTTATATGTAGCCATAAGTATTTTTAAAATTTGTGATTAAACTAATTTTTTTTTTATTATGGTGCATTTTTTGATTTAGAGAGGCAAGAAACCAGATGATGATTACGAAGACGATATTGAGCCGAAAGTAAAAGTGGATGTTGGTCGAAGTAAAAAGAAGTCTGAAACTCCGGTTAGCGATGAAGAAGTTGATGGAGGAAATGTTTCGACTAAGGGATCTAAAAAGGGAAAAGCAAAACCTTATTCAGTATTTCAGCTTCTGGATGTTGAAGAATCAAATGGAATGGAGGTTGATAATAATTCGGAGGACGACGATGCTTCTACCAAAGGAGCAACAAAGGATACGGTTGAAGAGAGTTCTTCAACTGTGTCAAAGAAAGAAAAAAGCAAAAAGAAGAAAAAGAAACCACAAGCTGATGACGATGAAGATGAAATTGAAAAAATGTTAGCTGAACTTGAACTGGAATACACGGGTGATAAGCCCAAAAAGAGTGACAAACCTCCTGAAAAAGTAAAAACGTCGGTGAGTGTGGAAAGTGATAAGATCCCCGAAGAAGAAGCAACCGAAACTAAGACAAAGAAAAAAAAGAAGAAAAAAGTAGAGGCTGAAACTGAAGTAGTTGCTGCGCCACAAGATAATGTAAAGTTAATTATTGGTTTTTTTTTTAAAAATTGAATTAGATTGTAAAATATTATTATATTATGTATTGTATATTAATATGCAGGAAGCTGAAGGTGGAGATGATGGGGCTATGAAATCAGCAGCTCAGAAGAAGAAAGAAAAGAAAGAGCGGGAGCGTCTAAAGAAATTAGAGAAAAACGCTAAGGTATTACACTATTTTTTGCGTAATGTTACAATTAGTTTAAATTGTTTTTAACAGGAACGTGCAAAGCAAGAGAAATTAGGACCGCAGCAATCCGCTGAAGGAGAGTCTGAAGCTTCTGCTGTTCCAGCACCTGTAGTTGTTGAAGAAAAAGCGGATACGGAGACTGTAGACGATGGTGATGATAAGAAAAAAAAGGATAAGAAAAAGAAGAAAGATAAGGATAAAGACAAAGAAAAGGATGACAAGAAAAAGGGACCAGGAAAGAAGCAAGTTTTGCTTATGCAAGAGGCTTTGAAAAAGATGAAAGAAGAAGAAGAACGAATTCGTAAAGAAGAGGAAGCAAAAGCCTTAGCTGAGCAGAAAGCGGAGGAAGAACGGCTTGAAAAAGTAAACAATTTGTCCGAATTTGAAATTAATTTCGATGACTTAGTTTTTATTAACATTATATTATACTCTAGTTGCGATTAGAGAAAGAAAAGAAAGAACGAAAAAAGCAAAAAGAAAAGGAGCGTAAAGAAAGATTAAAAGCTGAAGGCAAAATATTAACGAAAGCACAGAAACAACAGCGAGCCAGAGCTGAGGCTACATTAGAAGCACTAAAAGCTCAAGGCTTCGATGTTCCTGCGATTGGAGAGAAACGAGAAAAAACATTTAGACCTGGGACACGAATTAGACCTAACAAAAATAAAATTCAGAAGCCTGGTAAGTTTGTGAAATGCTTTAAACATTTTCATTATTACGATCATTTGATTATAAACTAGAAGAAAGCTCTACTACCACTATATTAGCTGTTGATGAAAGTAAAGAAGTGAAAGTCGACGAGAAAGCAATCATAAAATTAGAGGAAGATTCAAAGGAGTCTGTTAAAGAGCCTGATACCGTAGTAAATTTGTTTGATTGAATTTTTTTGAATTCTTATTCTTCAATGTAATATGATGATGTGAAAGGATTTTATAACATTAAATTTAACTATTTAGATTGAACAGAAACCGGTTGTTGAAGAAATTAAAGATTCTTGGGATTTATCAAGTGATGATGATGATGAATCGAAATTAAAAGAAACTGAAATTGTAGTTGAAAAGGGTGTGGAGAAAAAGAAAGAGTTGGAAGAACATGGCAAAGAATCATCAGAAGAAGAATCGGAGTCTTCCAGCGAAGAAAGTGAAGATGATGAAAGTGAAAGTGAATCTAAAAGTGAAGAGAGTGAAAGTGAGGAATCGGAATCGTCTTCAACCGAAGAAGAGGAAGAGCAGAAATCAATGGCTGAGAAAATTAGAGAGCGAGCTATTGAAAGAATTAAGAAACGTCGAGCAGAAAATGAAAAAAAAGTTTCATTGTCAGATTTGCGTTCACCAATTGTTTGCGTATTAGGTCATGTAGACACAGGTAAAACTAAAATTTTGGATAAAATTCGGCGTACTCACGTGCAAGATGGTGAGGCTGGAGGAATTACCCAACAGATTGGAGCTACAATGGTTCCTGTGGATGCTGTTAAAGAACAGGCGAAGTTTGTTAAAAATGTATGGATATTCTGGTCATGTGTTTTTTTGCACTAGATAATACTTGTTTGTTTTTTTTTTTAGTTTTCTCAAATGGAAATTAAATTACCAGGATTACTTATTATTGATACACCTGGTCACGAGTCCTTTAGGTAGTATTTTAAATTTGCGATTGTGATTTTTGTGCAGATCGTATTAATCATTTTTGTTTACAGTAATTTAAGATCTAGAGGGTCTTCCCTGTGTGATATTGCCATTTTAGTAGTTGATTTAATGCACGGCCTTGAACCACAAACGATTGAATCGATCAATCTGTTAAAGCAAAAAAAAACTCCCTTTATTGTTGCTCTTAATAAGGTTCTTTGTTTTATTTACGGTGTTAGTTTATGCATTTGAAAACATCTTTATGTCATTAGATTGATCGTCTTTACGATTGGCAAGTAACGAAAAATAAAGATGTTAAGGATGCCATTTCGAGTCAGTCTAAAAACACCCAAATGGAATTCAATCAACGAACAAAAGACATTATTACTCAATTCGCTGAACAGGCAAGTTAAGTTGTACATAATGATGTATAAATTGGTGAGATTTTCATTATACATATTCTTTACAGAGTTTAAATGCAGCGTTGTATTATGAAAATCAAGATCAACGTACGTATGTTTCAATGGTTCCAACGTCTGCTGTTACAGGAGAAGGAATGGGCAACTTACTAGCTTTAGTAGTAGAACTGACACAATCAATGTTGGCTAAAAGATTAGCATTTTCAGAAGAATTGCAAGCTACTGTTTTAGAGGTTAGTAATGAAAATAACCTAATCAATGTTTTGCAGTTTCATCCATGATAGTCTAAGTTTTAGTTTGTTATATCAAAAATTGACATGGAGTTGTTGAATTTTTAGTAAACTGACAGGGCGGTACATCATTTATCTGGTTGTTTATTTATACATACTCTATTTTGCATTTTTTTTAGTTGAAAGCAATTCCTGGTTTAGGAACAACAATTGATGTTATTTTAGTTAATGGTCGACTAAGAGAAGGCGACACAATGGTTTTAGCTGGAATGGACGGGCCTGTCGTTACTCAGATCCGAAGTTTATTAATGCCGCAACCATTAAAAGAATTAAGAGTCAAGGTCAGAATCATTGTTTTCAGACAATATTCATAAATTCTTGTAACGTAATGTTTGTTTTAATTTGATGATTTAATTTCAAGAATCCTTATCAAGAATTCAAAGAAATTAAAGCAGCACAAGGTGTTAAAATTACTGCCAAGGATTTAGACAAAGTGATAGCTGGATTAAATGCATCTATAGCAAATCATCCTGATGAAGTAGACATTTTAAAGGTTAGAATATAGCCAAAGATTTTCTAAGTTGATTGAAATTTACAGAATTATTGATTTAATAGGAAGAAGTTACGAGGGAGTTTCATAAAGCAATGAACTCTATCAAATTGGCTGAGAGAGGTGTGTATGTACAAGCTTCTACTTTAGGATCTTTAGAAGCTTTATTAGAATTTTTGAGAACATCAAAAATACCGGTAAGCATTTTTCTTGGTTTATTCTTTTTCTCATTGTATGTATTGGCAGTATAAAATACCTAAAACTACTAAAACCACATCACTAAAAATCTGATGTGAAGTTTTTTATTTTTGACCAAAAGAACGCAATAGTTGACAACAACGACAACTCGTTGTCGTAATCATTTGACCCATTGTGTAAATGACGGAAAACAGAACAAGGTTAACAGGATGTTAGCCAATAAATAGCAATAAAAACGATAAACTTGCTGCCTAATCTGTTAGCATACACGAGGTGCTAAGGGAGTGGTATAATATTTCTAGGGTGTGGATTATGTATACGCTCTCATTTAGCGTATACCAGCATTAAGCAGTTGATGATGCTGATGATATGTGCTAATTTGTTTGTTGTTGACCTTTGAGTTTGCCCCCTTCAATTTCAACATTGACACCACCTGCCATTTTAAATTAGCTTTTACACCCTTGCAAAGAATGTACCGTATAGTGTCGCCCAAAATTTTGTTTGCAAATTTTATTTTTTCATTCAAGGTTATCTATTATAAAATCCATCTTTACTGTAACTATACTTAACAGCTTTACTTACATGCTTAACTCCCTGGAGACTATACAAATGTTTTTTAATGACTCAATTTCTAACTGCTTATGGATGACAGTTAATTTTTTAACTGCAAAATTTCGTTTTAACTTTATCATGTTGATAGTAATACTAATTAATGTTTAGTTGCACACTGTAGGTTCAAGTTCAACAAGATACACTATATATTGCGTAACATAAGTATTTAGGAACTTCTTAGTGTGAAATTGTGTTTACATTATTCCTGATATGATTGTCCTCAAAATAACCTTGACTGACAAATGCATTCTTGTATTATACACACGTTGTATTTTTGTGAGATTTAAAAAAATTTAAAAAGTTAAAACTAAAAGTATGGAACTGCAGGGTTGTTTTTTTTTATTAGAAATGATGACAACACACTAGTTTTAATAAAACACTAGTTTTTTTATTTGTTCAAAATTCCATTTAACAGAAGATGGAAATGCGAAATAGAAAACTATACAGTAGTTTGGGTACTGCCATACATAAAAATGTTTTTTTTACTCTTTTTTTATATTTTTTATTTTCAATATTATTGAGCTACTGTTTCATTTTTTCAACAGTATTCTGGAATTCGGATTGGACCAGTGGTTAAACGTGATGTAATGAAAGCTTCAATTATGCTGGAACATGACAGCCAGTTAGTCTTAATAAGATAACTTGTTTCGAATTCGAAATTGTCTCAACTTGTTTACACTTTTAACAGATATGCAGTAATATTGGCATTTGACGTTAAGATCGAACGTGATGCTCAAGAGTTGGCTGACAGTTTGGGCGTAAAAATATTTTCTGCTGACATTATTTATCATCTGTTTGATCGTTTCACTGAATATCAAGATCGACTAAAACAGCAAAAAAGGGATGAATTTAAACATGTCGCTGTATTCCCATGTAAACTCCGAATTCTGCCTCAATTCATCTTCAACACTAGAGATCCAATTGTAGTTGGAGTTAGTGTAGAAGCAGGAGTAGTTAGAGAAGGAACCCCACTTTGTGTCCCATCGCAAGAAGTAAGTGTACACTGTTTTTTCAATACTATACAAATGATAAAGCATCAAATAGATTTCGACTAAAAGAAATTAGTGTATGTTTCTAAGAATTCATCGTAAACATCATTGTTATAAAGATCGACTATGGGTGAGGTTTTAATTTGAACTGATGATGTACTGTACAAGTAATTAACAGTAGCTTTAGAGCAAGTTAAATGTCATCACTTTATTTAGTGTTGTTAATGAAATGTACACCTAGTGATGGCAATACCAAGAATCAGGGTAATGTTTGTGATGACATACATGACACTTGTAATGTCCATCTCGTAATATGGGAGTAGCTAAATTTACGCTACGGATGCTGTTCATAATATTAACTTGCCTTTGTGCATTAATACATTATTATAAAAATGCGATTCTAACAAGGTCACTAACTAACAATATAATATTCAACTACTCGGAAAATTAGTGTTTTAAATATTAATAGAAAGGCGTAATTACTTTAGAAGTACGTATGTGTGGTACATTACTGTATAATTTCTGTATTCGTGGGTGTGGGGTATTGTTAGAATTAATCTTTTTCTCTGGTTAATTATCCGAAATTTGATTGAAGTTTATGAGAATTACACTAACTTATGTCCGACTGCTCAAATAGCTTATAATAACTTAATCTAATTAGGCTGTATAATACTAATAGAATGTCATAAACTCGTAATGAACCGTAAGAACCAAACATATTAGTGCATATTCTTCATGTACTTGTATGAACAGTATTATGGAACTTTTATATGGAAAAAGATTTATTGCAATTATGTGATAAATCACCATTGACTTGTATATCTTTATTAAGTTATCATATGTATTTTACACGGTGCAGCCGAATCGATTTTTAAAAACTGTACTTGTAAATAATTTAACATTAACTAGTGACATCGCATGACAGCATTTTCGCCATCTCGCTCTAATTATAGTGATAGATCGATGTAGCATGTTGAATGTAGATACATTTGCTGTTTTTGTCATATTGTGCCATTTAACTATATAATGTAATATGACTTGCTACCCTTTCACTCGTTAAAAAAGTGGGACAGTCTTGGCTGTGTATTTTATGAATGACCTACAAATTCATTCATAATGAAAATGTTCGGCTAACAATGGTTGACAATTTTCAAAATACATGAATATACACGAGTACGATAAAAAAAAGTAGAAAGGGTTGATGTGGAGATTTTTATTACTACATAATATTTTAATGTTATTTTTATAGTTTATGGATTCAATGAAATGCTTGTTAGTAATTTAAATCTTTTTTATTAATACTTTAGTTGACAGAAATTCGTTAGTAAAAACATTTAAGTGGTTATCTGTATGGGTGGCCGTTTTTATAAGTTTTAATGTGTAGTATTAAGTAATGGTTGCCATAACTAACTTAAATCTACTGTATTGATTTTTTATCGTTAATTTACAAAATGCAATTAGGGTGGATTATAATTGTTGTTGTTGGACATTAGAAGCTAAAAATGATTGTATTGATCGATATATAATGATTTTGGTTTTTTAATATTTTAATGATGTTTATTTTAATAGTTTATAAGCATTGGAATTGTTACAACTATCGAGATCAATCATAAGCAGATTGATTCAGCTCGAAAAGGACAAGAAGTGTGTATTAAAATAGAACCAGCTTCTGGAGAAACGCCTAAACTTTATGGAAGACATTTTGATTCTAAAGATCTGCTAGTTAGCAAGGTAAGAAAATAATTAGATTTTAAAATAAATCAATCCTAATTTTGTGTCATTGAAATTTCAGATCAGCCGAGAGTCGATTGATGCTTGCAAGAATTACTTCCGTGATGATTTACAAAAAACGGATTGGCAGTTAATGATAGAATTAAAGAAACAGTTCCAAATACTATGATAAAGACTGGCGAAGACTTGTTAGTTTGTGGATTGCGTAAAAAAGGTATTTTTGGGAACTTTTTATTAAGTGTCTAATCGAATTTTTAGCAGTTATAACTGCTCGTTTGTGCACTTAAGCGATTCTTGTCATCGGGTGAAAAAACAAAATCGTTTTTATGTGATATCGATTAGGTTTTCTCAATAAATTTATTAAAAATTTCTCTTGTGTTACTGGGAGATAATTAAAAAACACGGTGCAAAGGCGTACTTTTTTTTGTCTATTTTTGCATATTGTCATTCTGCAAAAAAAAAACTATCTTTCGTTCATTTAAAGAACGTAATTTATGCATTTCAGTAAAGGTCTAATTTTGAATCATTTATTTGAGTTTATTGAAAAATGAAATGCCTTTCAATTTCGCGTTAACCGAATGAACGTGACATTTATAAATTAAGTCATTTCTACATCTGTACTTTGCTTTAAAAAAAAGTGTTATCCTAAAGTTTCTATGAATTTAATTTTAGCATCGTTTTCGTAAAATATTCAGAAACTGCCTTGAGTTTTAGAATATCTGAAGAGACTAAAAATAATCAAACAAAAAGATGAATGAACAAGCACTTAAAATACACTAAAACAATGATCTCAAATTTCCTGTGAATAGGTTTTTAGATTAAAAGTATAACTTGTAACTTTTATTACGCTTTAACATTTACTTTGCTATGTAAAAACACAATTCATAAAAACTGATGCAAGTTGCCAAATCTACTGATTACAAGTTATAGAAACAGTTTAGGAAGTTTATTTTTAAATAATCTTGACAACTTTGAACTATTATTTAAGTTCTAAAGCTGCAGAACTTGCCAATAAAATATTACGTGGTCTAAATATTATAGAAAACTCATGGAACAGAAATGACCCAGCTGAACCAAGTTGTGATCAAATGCAAGAAAAACGGCTGTACTATTTTGTAATGATTTTAGTGTAAATATTCAAAAAAATAAGTGTGTTAAAAGTATTGCCAATATTGGTTATCCGAGAGTTATAACCGGTTGGTTAGTTTTTATAATTAACTACATTTCCATGTTTAGTTAAGCTGTACTTTACAGTAAATTTCAATTGGACAAACTCTTATAAATTCAACTTTTTAAAATCATTTAATTTTGTTGGTTTTTACTGATATAGTTACCTCTTCTTAGTTATTATATTTCGTTTTTACCATTATTATTAGTACTGGATTGTACAGTACTTGAGTTTTTATCACGTTAAAATAAACAATTTGTGGATTAGTTATTCATGGTTGTTTAAGATGGCGCTCCCATTTGTTTATTGGTTGTTTATTCCAGGCAGATGGAGTTTAACTGGCTACACCCACTGTTTGCCATATTTTTTAAGAAACGTCTTTTTACTCCCTCTTCTCAAGGACGACGCATTGAAAGGGAGAAAAGGGATGGATAAATAAAAAAAAAAGAGTAAGAAGGGAAGGGAAATATCAGGGGTACAACTTTAAACCAAGATGGCGTATGGGGGAGGTTAATGTTCCCAAACTCGCTCTCCTTTCATATTTGCATACGTGTTATTCATTTTTAGTTTTACTACTAACACTACTACTTCATTATGGTGATAAAACTTTTAATAGAGACCAGGATAATAATTATTAAAACAGGATCGTTTCTTTGATTAAATTTCTGTAAACAGTTTGTACCAAGTAATTAAACTTACGATTGGAATGTCCTAAAAAAAAGTTTCAAATATTTCTGTTAAAGTAAAGCTGGCTTTAAGTTAGTAATGTAATCGTGTAGTCAAAAGTATTGCTAACGGTTTCCGTATTTAAGTGGATTAAGTAAAGTATATTAAAATAAAAATATAGACTGGTGATGGTCTACAAGATTGCATAAGATTTAAATCTGAGCTAAATCGGATTTTTAGATAGAGAAATTAAATCGCAAATTCATTTATATTGTAATTAATATACAGTAATAAGCTCAATAACCTCACTCCATCATGATAACATATTTCCAGTAGCTACTGTATATCAAATGAGTCGACAAGACTGTTTTATCTAAGGATCATACTTTATAACTGCATCCATTTAATAAGCAATAGCCATGAGGAGGCTTTGGTCAATGATCACCCCGACGGTATCTGGCATTTTGATATCCATGTTGTTGAATTTCAATACCGGTATTGTAGAAACTGGCGACTCTTCTGTCAAATATATTGTGATGTAACAATTCGATAAACAGTAACTTGTATTCCTTATAATAACTTAACTTAGATTGTTATAAAAATCATATAACTTACCGGTATTTATCATCATTTTATTCTCCTATAAATCTTTCAAATGTGTGATGGAATGATATTTTAAAGCCAACATCATTCTCATTAATTCTAATAAAGGACCTAATACATTATCTTGGTATCTCAAGTACTCAATTACAGTAGTTCAGTAATTGTATTCTCTAGTTACTGTACCAGTAATAGTTATTAATGTTCCTAATGTAAGCTGATTAATAATAATACTCATGAACAAAATGAGAGACTGCATTTAGTTTATAAACCGACGTTAACATCTGTCAGAACCTAAACAATGCAACTTGATTCAATGTTTTGTAGAGCGTATCAAACTTTCATTGACATTGCAATTGCTGACTTAAGAAAGCATGTGGTAAAAAATATACTTCTTAACACGCAATTCAGTAATAGATACAAAAAAACAATTTATTCATTTAATTTAAAAGAAATATTAAAATAATTATTCCACCTACCTTCTTAATAGTAGTGACCAATATTGAGATTCTGTAACGGTTAATGGAGTCAGCACCTTAATTTTCCAAATTTGCTTCTACGAGTTGAAAATTAGAGTACTTTTAATGACCATCATTATTTTTCTGCAAACAATAACGCAATATACCGACTAGGAATATGGTAGTTAAAATAAAATGACCAATTTCGTTATTCACTACGGAATCTTGTAAGATAAAAATTACCCAAAAGTGCCTTGCGCGACAAATCACGTGACTAATTTGAAAAACAAAATACTGTTTCAAATATTGTAACTAAATAATTTAACTTATGAAAATGGACAATGATGTGATTTACAGAACCGACAATTTCTAACTTCGGCATCACGAAGAACCCATTATAATTTTAAATTATTTATAATACACTGTAAATGATAGTAAATGCATGATAACAATCCATTTGAATGTCAAAATTAGTGGTCATTTAATGAACTCCTCTTCATAAACTGTCTAGAATAAATTAATATACATTTTTATAAGTAACAAACCAATTGTTTATTAGTAGTGAATAATTAAACTCGCGTTTAGTTAAGTTTATGATGGTTTTCCGTGCATTTTTCAATGTTTTCTTCTTCTTAACTACTCGTAACAGAAAAAAATTTGTTTATTTGCACCTGTCCCTTCCGTTGTTATAGTCGACTGATTTTTCCTCTTTACTGTTTTTTTCTCACGCAATTATCTCGTTGTTAGAAGTGAAGTTTACGTTGAGTGTGCCCATTTGTAAGTGTGGAGTTACTGCTCCCCTTACCACCCACTTCCCCTCGTTGAACGAAAGAAAGAGATATTGAGAGATAAAAACAGAAGTGGGAGAGTCTCCACCATTATTCTATTAAAAACCAGTTAAACATTTCCTGCCATTAAAAAAGGAAGTCACAGTTGGAAAGTCACCTTACACCCTAGTTCTCCTCCTCCACACGTTCCTTGACTTATGTTTGACATATGTGGGTGGGGAGACTACTTCCGGAGAAGAACAAGCCAACCGTACCATGAGCATCTTAAACATTTCACCAATCTTTTTCATTGGTCAACACTCAACACAAAATGACGGGAGAAGAAAGAGTACAGTGATGAGGATGTGAGAGAACGGAAAATGGCGGGAAAATACATACAAAAAACGTTAATTAAGTCTGCAATTAGCTACTAGATTAAAAATTCATGGCGACATACCGTAGCAAAAGAAAAAAAAATAAGACATTGTTATTGGTGATGTTTGAAACCAATGCGAACGTACCAAACTCAATGCAAAACAGGATTCAATCATCTTGGTACAGCGTGACTTATTAAGTGTGTTTACATATCAGTTTAACAATAATCTGCCTTATTAATCACGATTTAAAAAACCACTGAAAAGTTAATTAAATCAGTATTACAATATTAATGTATTGTATAAAATTGCAACGACTATATATAGTATGTAAACACGCTTTAGTTGTTTTCGTCGAAACAGTCAAACACTAAATTCGTTTTATAGCTTATACTCTATGCCACGTCGAACTTAAATATAGAGTTTATGTAGCGTAATGTACAGTAATTCAATATGCAAATGCCCATCGGAAATACACGATGCCTCACAGACTGTGTGGTCAAGCTCGATATGGTATACGTTACAGTCACATCAAAATAATGGTATTCGTCTTGAATGGTGGTACCGGTCGTAAAATAAAACCTAAAACCAGGGCACTGTTGCCCCATTTAGATAAATTGCTAATTATTGGCAGCTGTACACTTCCTACTAAATTTTGTCTTTACAAAATTAGTTTAAGATGAGATTTGCATGTCCTGCAAGTTATAATAAGTAAGCGAGGGTCACGAATTCCACTAAATGACATGTGCCATGATAATTTTGGAAATGGAAGAGTTGAAATAAATTAACCTATAAAAGCATACAAGAAAATTAATGCGGTGATGAATAATAAGTACTGTGCATAAACAAGAGCTTATCTTAGAATAATACCTTAAGCATGATTATTTTATTGCGCAATTTAAATAAAATAATAGCACCAAATGCAGTACATGAAATAATGATGTGATTAACAAACAGTTTAATGCTATTCTCTTGAGTAACTGCATAGCCGCTTTCATTAATAATTGAAAATAAACTTATAAAGAAATAGTTAAGCCACTTTGCTATTTATTAACCTGAATTTAAAACGTAATTTATCTTAAGTGTAGTGTACTTTGATTAAATTAAAAGGGTTTTCTTCTTTCAAAAATAATCATTAACGCTGCACTGCTTGTCGAATATTTTGGGTAAAAACAAAATATTATAATCCATCATAGCTTAAAAGAAATTCATATCGAATTTACAGAAGTGCCTTTAAAAACAAAATATTAAATCATAATATGGGGAATTTTTTAAAAAGGAATTAAGAGTCAAATAAGTTTAGAAGAATGGTGTTATTAGAAACAATAAATACTGCTCTTGGCAATGTACTGATTGACCATTTCGTTTGTCTTTATTTGGGATGGGCTTTGTGACAGCAATAAAGTAACTTTATTTACTAGTAGACGAAATGAAGTTCAAATATTTACCAATGAGTCTTAAAAGCGATAAATGAAATTGAATGTTTGATTTATCAAGAGTTGCTTAGAAACTGCAGCTACACCTGGAGATAAGGTTTACCAAGCAAGGATTTTTTATAATCCTCAAGGTCGCAATTTGTTTTTAATCATTTTCTGGCTACACAGTATACACTGCACTCTTTTTTGGACTTGAATGATAAGACCCTCTGTTGTCGCCAAGCTTTCTAATGAATTCCCTTGGCACCACTCAAAACACTACAAGTACAATACGGTATCTGCTAATTCAGACTTCGTACAGTATTGCACTTCATTTTTTACAACTTTGCTTTCACTTTGTAGTATTGTCTGATTACAAACGTAGAATGAGTAGCTCATTCAATGAAAAACACTTCATTAACTTTAAATTTCTGACTAATTTTGTAACGTTTGAAGGGAAAAATCATAAAAAGTACAGCAACAGTAAACGAAATGATCAATTTGAATTAAGAAAAAAATTAGTAAATGATGACAGTGATTACAAAACAACATTTTTAAAAGACGATTTTCACCATAATCAATGGACGTAGAGCAAAATGGCATATAAGCATGCAACCAGAGGAAAAAAGTGACTTGCGTGTTCATTACAAAATATAGATCTAATGAAACTGTATACTGTACTGTAATAAGAATCAACATTACTCAAAGAGATTACATTTACAGATTTTGTAAGCTAGGGCCGAGATGAAGAAGGGAGAAAGGTTTTGGAGGGTCAGGATTGACCTTTGAATAAAAGTTAGAACACCTGGTTAAACACTGCCATTTTTATTTCATTACCATCATCATCATCCTTCTCTATATATAACTAAACCTCATTCCATCTAATATGTTTGTAGTCTCGTCTACCCACATTTTGGCTGACAACCAACCACATGACTCGCTACTCCACACCCCCACTCCTCTATTTTCACTGAGTTTACGAACCCCCGCTCCCTTATTTTTACTCTCTTTTTACATACATTCTCCTAAAGCTGCGATGCAACAGGCCACTTTTTCGTGGACCACAAACGCATGGAACGAATCAACCACATCCGCTACAAATTGATATTCGATTCGTGCAATTGGTTCATTCACATAAAAATCGCAGACACCACTTTTTGTCATGCAATCACAATATTAGAAATAATTGGTGCCACATTAAATTGTGTAAAATACAATCCATTGAAAACTTATGTTTCCTGCGCATAGTACTCTTATTTTACAAAGATCAGTTTGGATAACAACATGTTTACAAAAATATCAGCAAGAAAATTTTCTTCTAGTTTCAGTTCTAACGTTTATTCAGTAAAGTCTGCTTCCTTGGTTACTGGACAAAACATCCACAAGAAAGTGGTCTGTCGAGTCCCGGCCTAACATTTGGTATAGATTTTTGAAACCCTCTTGAAAAAAAAAAGTTAAATTCAACTCATTTCTCTTATTTGGAAGGGAAGATGACGAAAAAGGAAAAGAGGGATTTGAGCTTAAGGGTGGATAGCACTGGGAAGGAGTCCGAGTTAGACATCCTTTTTACAGGATTATAATATGTTGTTTATATGAGGAGGTAGTACTGTACTGTGTAGCTTTTTCTGCTCTCCTGTAGTTCTGCATGTGATCCTTTAAAATGCACTTCCTTTCAAAAGTTGTGAATTAAAGAAGGGAGTGTGATTAGGGGAGAATGATGGGATAAAACCAGAATTGAAGTAAGGTATAGCTTCCACTCATAAATCATTATTCAAGTGAAAAGAGCGAGCAGTTTATGTTTAAAGAAAATGCAAAGAATAAACTAAAGCATCAAGCTAAAGCTCACCTGTCCTTAGGACACTGGATAAGACGCACAATATAACATTGGGGAAATGCGAAAGGCAAAATGATAAATGAAGGTGAGGCTGAATTTGGGGTTTAACTCACTTTTCATACTTTTGCTCTCATTTTTGGTTGGTCGATGGCTGATTTCAGGGTGCTCCATTATTAAGAATTACACGATACTGTATTACTCTAACAACCAGCAATAACTTGTAAAATTTAGAAACAATTTAGGTACAGACGACATTTAGTTCACTGTATTGTCTAGTAGTAACATAAATTCTTAGTATTTATGAATGAGAAGTATCGATTAAACTATTTAAATGGCATTGAAACGGTATTAAAAGCCATACATTATGATGTAATGTATAACTAACTTAATGTTTATTTTGTTGATGTTTTAAATCACGACTAGAGTGACTAGACCATTTTAAGAATGGAAAAATGCTAAAATGCACAATTGGAATGTAGTGAAAACCGAATACAGTAGCAGTATTTTCAATACGGATGTCTGACTTGCTTCTTCATTACTGAAGTTCAGGAACTGTACACGTTATAAACAGGAAGAAACTTATAACGCATATGGTGTTTTTTGACAAGTAGGCTTATATCAAACAAAATAGTTATGATAAGTAAAATTATAAATATTTAAAAATGTAAGAGTACATCAGTACAGGTGCAATTATAAAAAAATAACTACTGGACGTTCATCGGCATGCTTTAATTGACTACTGTATTTTACTGTAGTTAATACATTTTTATGACACTTCCAAAGTTCCAATCACATTATACTGTACTTCAACAACAGTAAACCTTCGATAATTAAGTTATTTCACTGTAACTGACTTCCAGTTTTGCCTCTAATTAAGTTGAGATTTCTCTCCTTCCCAAAATTCTGTTAATAAAAGGACAGTAGTAAATGGTTTATTACTCCTTTTTAACATCTTTAAAAACAATGGGAGTACTGCAGTGAATAAATACTGTAACTATAACTAAAACATTTTCTTTAATTCAAAAATGTTGATATACCGTAAGATTTGTAGAGAAGTACGGTACTTATGTTAGAAATAGTCATCACAAACAGTAAATATCACTAAAGGAATGGTAAGTTGGTGAGGCACTAATTATGAACATTTGCTAGCCTATAATGTAGAAAATAAATGTGTTGGTGAAAGCAAGACCTAGACGGGGTATTTTTTTTACACAAAGCAAACAAGTTTTGCACATGTGCCGCCGTGATTGAACCATATGTTTCGCCTTGTATTACTTGCTCCTCTCTCTCACAATCCATTCTTAACCACGAGCCTTTAAAGTTGGCCATTAGAATTGGTTATAAATGCTAAAAGGAGGAAAGACCAACAGAATACCGTAATAAAACCTATTAGCAAGCCACTAAGATTCAGCAAATATATGATACAATTCCTATAAACAATGGTTTTAAAGTCTAAATTGACTGCTGAGTTGTAAATCAATGAGACCGTATGTAAAGTAAGTTATGTTAGGTTTGATTTATATAATGTCAATTTCAAAAAATGATTTTGTAATTGTTACAAAATCGTTTCTAGATGCCATTTTTGGTTATTACTATATAGACATTATGCACCACCCATATGTGGGCGCAGTTCTCATTAATTTTATTACCACGTGATAGTGATAGCAACTCCCACGTCCATTCTCTTTGCATAGAAAAGCCTACATGTTTTTGGTATAAATATAAAAATTTAGTGGAGCTTAAGCTTATACAAGCTCACGCTAAGCGCAACAAGTACCTGCAATTTTAACTTGTGGCATTTTCTATTGATTTGTTCAGAATGGCTTTTTTAAGTTATTCATGATAAATTAGGTTATATTTGATATTTTATAAGTATTGACGAAATTATTAGAAGTTGTTTACTCTGTCTACAGTTTTGATTGCAGTTCCTAGTCAACCTAAATAAGACTTCGTTGACCGTTTTTGGTGATTTACAGTAACTCTGATTCGTTGAATATTTGGAGAAATAAAATAAATAAAATTGTTTTCAATTTTAAATTAAAACAAAATTTTTTTTAATGAGCCACTAGAAAAGAGAAAGATATTTGCAATGGCATCTTCATCTAATACAAGCATTATATTTCAAATACCGGTACTTGACAACTTTGGTCCAAATTAATTACTTTTGAGAAATGAAGATTTTAACTACCGTTAATCATTTAATGCCAAAACTGAGAAATATATTGATGGATAAATTTTGTAGCAACAAACAACTGATAAAATTTACAGAGAAAATATATTAATTTATTTATCCAAAAAGATTACTAATTTTGATAATAACAAACCTCTTTTCTCATTTAATGTCCTTCCTTCTAAAGGTTGCAAGTTAAATCTGCATAATTCAAAAATAATTTGATAATTTTAATTTGAAACAAACTTGTATTTCTTAATTGTTATTTACTATTATTCAACATATTAATTATTAAATATCAATGACATTAACTGTTTAACACCAATTCAAAAATCACAATAATACAGATAATTTTTATATACTTTAGTTTATACAATTTTTATAGATCCAGAAATTACATTAAGAAATTATCAGGAAAAGGAAGTAAAGGTAAATGTGTAAGAAATGAATAGAGTAGTAAATATTACATACACCAATAATTTTGTCTTACCAGGGTTAACAAGGTTCTTGACTGTCATTCACATCTTATTTGGTATGTGTGTCACTTGCGCATTTTGGCTTCTGCCAACAGTAAGCCTGGAGTTGATTCGTCTGTCCACTTTTGTGTTGTCAGTCGAGTCGCCACAACAAATTTTTTTTACGAAGAAATCCAATGTAATCCGTGGCGGTTCGTTGCTTAATATTTTTCTTATTATATATATATTTAATATTACTTATTTACACTTCTTCACTTTATTGATTTTGGAAAACGCGCCGTAACTTTTGCTTTTTTTAATCCTTTGCCAATTTTATATCTTCTTCAATAGTTGACTTAGAAATCGACTTAAGAAACAGTGACGATTTTTTTCATTTCTTTTTGGATATATAATTTCATTATTTATAATTAACCACTTTTATATATTTTATATTCACAGTGAAAAATTTTTATAATTCCATTCTCCGGGATATAATCCTGTGATGATCATGACTATTTTTTTTCTTCATTCATATCCTAGTGACACTTTCATTCGTATGTACATTTATGGTAGTTAATGTCACTTACGTTGAATATATTCTTTATATTAAAAATTCAATTTCATTTAGTTGAATTGCGCATTATTTTTTGATAATTTTTTTTTAAATGGTGAAGTCATAATAAAACGCTAATTATTATTTTCTAAATATTCTATTTACGAGAAAAGTTACTTTTTTCTGCCGCCGGGAAGACAAAATCCCAACGGCACAAAAAAATATATTAAAAATAGTCTAATTAGACATCCAATAGTCTCTTGGTATTCGTATTTGACGGAGTCTTACGCGTAAATGTAGTGTTAAAGTCGTCATCACTAGTGTTAGACGGTGTTAATTGCAATTTAGTTGTAGATGGTGATGTGTTGGAACATCGACAACCTTGGTGCCTAAACCTAGTGTGACATGCCTCGCACAATTTAAGACACAACTTCATCGGCCAGTAGCACAAAAGACAAGGTAAAATAGTGGTGAGTACACAAAGGCTTCCCCACCTCATCCACCGGTGATGAGGTGAACAAGAACATGGTTTATCAGCACATGAAACATCATCCGTTTCATAGTCTTTGCAACAATGATAAAACATAGCTTTCACACAACACATACATGTGCACTGATCAAGCGCTGTTTCAAAAGAACATTGATACGAGTCCGAACAAATCCAAGTAGAGGGCAGAGGTCTTGTGCTCCTACAAGCATCGCATCTACAACGTCCACACTTGGGGCAGATAATGGAGTCACGATGGACATCACTATTGAGTGTTACATCCTCGCTGGCTTCGTTTACTTGAACATTCCTAAAGAAACATGAAAATAACCTATTAGACATAGGATCAGCTAACTAATAAAACTTATTAAGTAACTTTAACAATACTAAGTGTCTAGGAAATTGTCAAACAAGTCATTACTCATGTACTCAACTTGAAAGAGCACCAAAGACATACATTAGGTTACAGTAGTACCTCGAGGTATTTCATTTGGGTTTAGAAAGTTCAAATTTTTGTTTTAAGAACAAAAATGAAGTTTGGCAACATGTGATAAAATTCAACACTTATGTTTACATTTTTTTGCCATGTAAGATGGCAGTTAGACATTTTAGTTTCAAAATAATTTAATAAGAAATTTATTGACAAAAAACAACCAAATACCTTTTATTGGAAACTAGACTGTTTTGCTTCTTCAGTGTGGAACAAGGTTGACTGACCACTGGCTTTGTACTGACCAACACTTGAGTATTATGTTGGTGAAACCTTTGCGATGCTTTTGGAGTTTGCACGGTTTGAAGTCGGCCATCTTCATGAGGTGGTGACGGTTGTAACAGTAAGTGATTAACCGGAGGCTGTCGCTGATTGTAAGGATGATGATAGTAATGATCCCTTACTGAACTGCCATGCACTTCAGCTAAAGAAATCCCACTCCTGTTACTAACATCATCCAGTAAATGTGAAGAATTATCACGTTTGATACTATTTGACCCCTTGTTGGAAGAATTTTGGGCCAAGGAAGGTAACGGAGTTCGAAGTGGGGTCTCGATGTACTCGTTACGCACCCTTGCCACTCCAGGTCGAGGTTGGTCCAGTGTTATAATGTTTCTAGATTCAGAATTGGCAATCGAAATGATGTTGATATTGCTGTTAGTGGGACGAGATGGTGGCGACAACACCGCAGATGAACTAGTTTGAGGTAACAGAATGTTTGCATTACGTGGGAGTAAGCGGGCCGTTTGTACTGGTGGAGGGTGACCCAAGCGGTGGGATGGCAGGGGACAGTTGCCACCATTATGGGCCATGAAGATATACCGTAACCGGCTGGAACAACCAATTTTCAAGATAAACTTCACAATATAGCCATCATTAAATTTAAAGAACGGCTGAGTTTCCGTGTTAAATACATCCTGTCTTCATTAAATCCACTCGTCTGAAAAATCAAAAGCAAAACAGCTTTAAGTTTCAACAAATAAAAAAAATTATAATTCACTAACGCTACATTCGAATTTCAAAAGTTAGTTTACTGTAAAATTAAAATACAAAAGTCAGATTTTACAGTAAAAGTGTTTATACTGCAAACTTTATATTTTCAATGGTTACCCCCTCTATTAAAAAAAATTAAAAAAGTAACTTTACGACAGATGGCACAAATCAACTGGGAGCATTGATAACGGTGCAAATAGCGTATATGGAAGTGGCATGATAATTGGGAAGAAATGGGTGTTTAAGAACTGTATAGTAATTTACCCTTCAAGAATTACACAGTATTTTTTAGACAGACAACTTTTGCTTTTATACATATTCCATCTTCACGCCAAAGAGAAAAAAAAAAGATCAAAAACTTCTTCAAACGTAAAACGACGAAGGCAAAGAAAATTTTTTTTAGAAAAGATAAAAATAAAACTCTTCATGCTGTCACTAAGTAGGCACACATTAAACAGGACAGGAAGTGATGACGTCAGTTGGACCCAATTACAGTAGTTTTTTGAATATGATGTGCATACTGTATCAGTAAAACAACCCCAACATATACATTAAAGTTATACACTCATAATTGAGTGAAGCCAGTGTACGATACTTGTATACAGTAAATATAGTACGCAAATAAAGCACATCCGCTTGTGACGTACACAAAGCGAATTACATTTTCTTTATATCAGTTTCTTTCTAAAACTTTCAGAGGCTTGCTCCTTATTAAATTCTTACACATAAAATGTATCCAATTGTCTCAAAAAAATTACAATTCGTTGTTATACCAATAAAAAGTACACTTTAGTTATAATAATAATTATTAGTGACTTTTTTAGTACATTATAAACCAGTAATCATTACAAATTCTTGTCTAAAGTTTTACAATGTAGTAAAATTTAGCTAGTTTTTGCGTATGTTTTCCTAAAATACTGTATATTAGTTGAAACTGAGACAATCGTTACCTTAGTAAACATTATATAATAAACATACAGTATTTTTTATTTATAATCTCAAAATGAAGTCATTTGAAGCAATAACAATTTTGTCAATGTAGACTTTTTCAAAGTTTTATTACATTCCATTTAACTAAGAACATAATATAAAAGCCAACATCTTTCTCAGTTAAATAAAAAAGCAGGGTGGATACAAATAAGCATATCATATATTCGCCCTGTACAACGCCCACACATTAATTTGGAGATGAAAATAGTGCAGGAGTGGTAGTATGTGTGCGTGTGTGTATATGTGTATGTGACGTTTTTTATGAATGAGTCGAGAGAGAGTAGTTTGGTTTGTGAATGAGGCAACAAGCCGACCTAATCTCTAAACAAGGCTTCATCTGTATCTTTTAATCTTTATAGAGTTGATTCCTACAAAGTATTTTCTTTCTTTTTGCAACAGCACACACCAAGCATTTTTAGTGTTAAACTAAGCAGCCTAGCAAAATGTAATGTTAACTAACCTCGCGTTGAGGGCTAAATTTCATTCATCTCTAAACATATACACAAAAGGGGACTAGAGGAGAAGAGGGGGCAACAAACTGATGGCGGGTGTGTAGGTTTCCAAACTACATGTATGCATACTCTGTGTATTCGCTGTAAATTGTAAAAAAAAAAAAAAAAGGGGATGTGGATGTGCTAATGTATAGGGCGAGGCAACTAAGGCCCAAATAAAGACGCCTAACATTTTATTTTCTATCTCTGAATATTATATTATAAGCTAATTTTCAATTATGATTAGTACTAAAAGCAATTTCAATTATGTTTAAACGTTGGCCAAAACCGACTGCCTAATTGACACTTATCCGTTAAAACTTTTGACCACATTCTATTACGCAGGAACTCAATCTCATTGTATTCCGGAATGGGTTGGAAATTATTACCAAATTAACATTGGATGTGTATATTTTTATAACCAGCACCGATAAAAACTTGAAAATTAATCTTACATTACATTAAAGTGTTTTTCCTAACATAAGTTACAATGTACTACCGTATAAGTTTTATACTGTAAATAATAACGTATGGAATTATAATCAATTCGTTTTGCGGTAGATACACAACATAATTATTAATGTTATAAACGTTTTCAATTTTAGAAATTATTTCTGTACTGTAGTCATCCACGTTTTCTTACGTTCAGCAGAAGATACTTTAACTTGTAAGAAAAGGTCAACTTTAAAAAAATTTCATTATTGTAATCAGCCTACGAGACTTATCATGTTTGATCAAAATAGTAAACAAATAATAAAAAAAAGGATAGCAACTAAAAAATATAAACTAAAGTATATTATGATTAGTTAAATACTGTACAGTATTTGGTTACTGTACAAAAATTTGGTTCCTATCAATTTTTATCTTGGATTTTTAAGACGTAAAAAACCCATGTTGGTAATAACAAATCTCGATATGAAATTTTATTTCTAGTGTGTAAATTAAATATTGTAATGTTGTATTACTAAAAAAAACCAAATTTGGTTGATTTTACAACATCAAAAATAACTAAATTGGGTGTTTGTGGGCATTCATTTGGTCGTAGCTAAGCTGCTTAGCTACAAGACACACAAACAACAACAAAAATAAAAAAATAAAACATCCTTTTCTAACAAAAACATCAGAAAATAGTTATGGGCAAATTTATATGAACGTTTAATGGTTGTAATTAACAATATAATATTTTGCGGTAAAGAGCTTTTTTAACGCTGACCAATGCCGTAGAGAAGTGCGGTGAATTGCTTGTGTGTAGTTACTATGCCTGCATAATTTTTCAAGTAGTGTATTCATATAATACGGTATCTTCGGCCTTCTCAACGATTTTGAAAATTAATGAATGAATGAATGGCGGTTGTGGGTGAGTGGGCTAAAATGAAGTAGAAGAGGAGGAGGAGTAGTGTTAGGGAATGTAT
This sequence comes from Helicorthomorpha holstii, assembly GCA_013389785.1. NCBI lineage: Eukaryota > Metazoa > Arthropoda > Diplopoda > Polydesmida > Paradoxosomatidae > Helicorthomorpha > Helicorthomorpha holstii. Next base: position 29,455,671 of record JAAFCF010006596.1, on the reverse strand, counting down.
GTAGGTGAATGTGTTTGTAATAGGAGGGAATATTATGAAAGCTCGTAGTTGTCATTTGCTAGAGGACGTTGTTAGGCTTAATCGCAGCGGTCGCCTTTAAAACACGCGCTGTAATGAGGTTAAACGTTCATTTCGACACATTTGAAAAAAAATCTTCTTAAAGAAAAAAAACTAGAACGGATGCACAGATAACATGATATGATCGTTTCAATATGGATATTAAATTAAGTTTTGTTAGTAATCATTTAATTATTGTAGATCCAGTAGGTGAGGGTACACTGTAAACTTATATAAACATTAACTATTGTTATATATTATTACATGAGATACCGAAAAACGAATACGAAAAATGTGAAATATAAAAGAGACATGCGAAAGAGTTGGATGAAGGAGAAATGGAGCGGCAAACAGAAATGAAGGACGACCATAATATAAATACATTAGTTGTGAAGCTACGCATGTACGTGTGTATTTGAATGCGCGCGTTTGAACAAGTTATCTCTCTGCGTTCAACGGCATTTCAACGTCTTCCCTATCAAATGCCAACTAAAAATTATGTTTAACGTTAGAAAATGTACTCACCCAATGCTATGCTGTGTTTACAAATTATTCTAATCGCTTAGATTAATACAGTTCCACACCAAAATAATGTAGTAACACTCGGACACGGTCACCAAAAAGTCAACAACTCATAAAAAACCCAAAGCAGTAAGCACACAGATCTCAAGACATGAATGAAATATATAATCAGCCAACCGGAGACTACAACGCCGATTGACGCGACGCCTAGTGAGTTACGCGTGTACTCGGTTTTACCCTCGGAAGCACTCCTGCGGAAACACACTCGTCCCCCTACAAAGTTCAGTTCATGCAAAAACCCTGACGATAGGTGGCGTACAAGTTCAATTACATCAAGTTGCGTGGAAGTTGGGCGGAGTTAACTGACATCTTGATACACCCAAGTCACAAAACAATAACAGAAAACTTTATTTAGTGATTTCTTGTAGCCTAATGTATAAAATTACCGGTGATAAATTGTGGCTCATTAAAAATCTGCAAAAGTTGCAACTTGTAGTTATCTCAATACTGTACAATTGTTAAGAAATTTAGTCATAAGTTATGTAAAATGCCATTCTAATACCGTATAACTTAACTCCGTATAAATCTACAATAATTTTAATGTAATACTAATTAAAACAATGAATATGATTATTAGATTAAAAAATATTTATAACATTCAAGCTTTAAAAACTACTTTTTTTAAGTTTTAGTGTTAGTTAATTTACACAACGATAAATTATTATACACTACAAGTTTACGAATAAAAAATTTTTATTTATAAAAAACGCATTTATTTTATTAAATAGTATATGATATACAAGTAATTACACAATTTTTTAATACAATTTCACATCAAACATCATCTAAATCAATTCATTCAAATTGTATAATTATGAGAATCAAAAATTCATCAAGGAGATATGTACCAGACACATTATACGACAATACAAGTTTAAATGCATTTAGAAATGTTTAAAAATCGCAGCCATTAATGCTGTATAGTAAAACTTAAATTTACTTGTACACAAAAAATATAAAGGTTTCATATCAAAAGTTTCAATATGCTGAATTATATATACAAAGTTGGAATTCTAGTTGGTTCCATCTAAAAGTAAAACTTCAATTGATCACTGCTGACAAAGATAATAAAAATCAGCTTAGATGAAACGAGCAATATTTAGAGTCCTATATTTATACTGTAATTATGCTAGATGTTATCTTAGAGTATCCTTAAATTTCGAAAAGTTTACTTAAAAAGTTTGGTATAAAAGTTAAATACTACGCACTTTACGAGACAAAAGTCTTTGGTCGGTGGTAATCCCTCTCCCCACTTATCTTTTGATACCCTGTTATAATTTCGAATTTGACTAACTCAGCAAAAACTTTGATAATGACCATTATAAATTTGTAAAATCTGAATTATAACATTAATATTTTAATGCTTAATCAAAGATGAGGTGTATTAAAAGTTAGAAATCTTAAAATAAAATGTGATATTATGCAGTTTTGCACGATAAAATAAGGATCGTGCGTAGTTAATGCATCATACAAATTTAAATAAATTTAATGTCGATGCATCAAATAAATACTATTAAAAAGAATGTTTAATACAATATTATTTTTCAAAAATATTTTTGAATTTATAAATTAATTTAAATTGATTAAGAATCTCAAGTTTGTAAGAATTGAGTTTTTTTTTTTTTGACTAAATTCCAAATTCATTACGAAACTGATATTAGGAAACTAAGTTTGTAAAAGATTTAGAAATAAAAAACCATTAGTGTTATCCGGTCAAATTTAGTTCATTCTGGCAAACCGTGGATAAAAGCCATTCTCTGTCCAGAAATCGCATATTGAATATTTTTCTTTAGAAGATTCCATCTCCTCATGAATCCAATTAATGTTCCAAGGAACTTTCGGATTATCAATGGAAGATATTCGCCCATGATTAACGAAATGATAAAAGGCTTTCTGCATAGTTTCTTGAAATTGCAGATCTCTTTTACTAGGATTAGCAAGAACCTCGGGAATACGACCAAAAATGGCAGCAACATCCAACCCATGAACTGCCATTTGATAACTGAGATTCATGTATTCAACGATGCTGTCAGGAACATGAGATGTCATGTAAAAATAAACGTTATTTGAAAATACTTTCGAGGCTCGATATGCCAAATTTAAAAGTGGACAAGTAACCCGTAAATCAGACACCTATATAAAATATATAAAAAGTAAATATAAATCATTGATAAAAGTAAGCAATTTTAAATTAGAAATAATTTGTATGCCACTAAGATTCTCTTTTTTCTCTTTGAAAGTTAGCTTGAGTTTCGCAAGTGCTATAAATATATTTGCACACCTGCATTGTTTAACCAGCATTTCTCTCAACAGATTGTAAAAATGATTTTCTGAGAAATGTCTTGGGGAAAAAAATCTGGTAAACTTAAAACGAAATTTTTTTGGCAGCTTAAAATGGCAAATTTCATTTTAAAACAAATATTTACAACATTTCATAATACAGTAATTAAATTAATATTACCATTCTCACATACTGTTCCACAGCTGTTGAATTAGTATCTTTGTATTTTTCTATTGCTTCTGTAGCGACTGATGCACCAAACGTTCCTAAGTGTGAACGAACTATGTTTTCAAACTTCTCCCAATCCCAATTTTCAAAGTCTTCGTCCAGTAAAGCGCTTCCAACGGAATCCAAACTTGACCCTACAAAGTTATTAAAAATAATTAATTACTTCATAAAATGCAAAAATTCAAGAATTTTAAAATTCTAAATTTTCAAATTTATGACTTAAAATGCTTCCTAACATGTTTTAACCGTCGTCCAGCAAAAATGCACCATAAATTGTATAACCACACTCACCAATCACTAAAGCAGCATCTACGAAATCGCCCTCTTGCCCTTCCCATACTGTTGATGGGGCATCATATAAAATAGTACCTAACAATCATTTTAAATAACTTGAATAACCATCCATTTTAATCAAATGGCTTATCCTTTACCATCAATTACAGGCACAGCGGCAACTTGTTCTTCAACAACTGGTAATTTTAAATGATTTGGCATACCCCAAAATGGCCATTCAGAACTTGGAATTGCGTTGAGAATTTGTTCTGGCGTTTTATTGTAAAGGCAGTCAACGTTGTCACACATTAAATATCTTGAGAAAAAGAATTTCAACTTGTACCAAATTTATAGTTACTTATAAAATAGTACAACAAACCGATTAAAAGCTTCGTTATTTCGTTCAACTTCTCTTAGTGTCTTGTTAACAAAACCAGCCGAACCTCCAGTTATCCAAGCTTGAGTAAACAGCAATTGAGCAGATCGAGATGAGATCAAAGCCAAAATACTAGTGGCACCAGCTCCATGTCCAAAAACGGTAACCTATAAAAATATTTAACTTAATGTTAGCTTATCGAACAGTTCTAAAATATAATGCACGATGTCTCATGGATGATGCGCCAGTAATTTTAAACAATTATTAAAAATAATCTAGAAAACTATAACCTTTGCATTGCTTCCACCAAAGCTTTCAATATTGCGATGCACCCATCTTAAAGATGTCAGCATGTCATGAAGCCCATAATTTCCAGACGTTGGAGTTTCTATACTTTTTGTCAGTAATTCCAGTGCTAAGAATCCCAAAGCATTCATTCGATAATAAACTACTACAAAGACCACATCTTGTTCACGAGCCAATTTTGCTGAAGGTCTCCACCTAAAGTGAAACACATTACATATTTAGTATAAAAATTTAAATTCAAACTTGTATGCTTACTTGTAGTCCATGTTATCGTGTCCTTGAAAGGAATCGCCAGCAAAATAAACCACAACAGGCATCGGATCATCATAAGTTATCCGTGGAGTGTACACGGTAAGGAACAAACAATCTTCATTAAATTCAACATCACCAAATGTATTCGACAATGGCTTTTGATAGCATAAAGTAGTATGATTATAAGCTTTATACTTGTCGGCCCAACACTCTTCACTAGTCTCGGCCAACTTAGACGGTTTCCACCGTCTTGAACCAACTGGAGGAATTGCATATGGAATTCCGCGGAAAACGTATGCACCATCTTCAACAACACCGAGAACTGGACCGCAATTAGTAATGGCTTCAACATACTTGACATTACTGTTAGTACTCAAAATGCCAACAATTACGACAGCAATTATAATAAACACAAAAAGCGCAACCATCATCACTACTACACGTTCTAGAGGGATGCCCATAAATGTTCGAACTCTAAGCTTGTCATCTTCAGCATCGCCCTCAATTTCGACTTTCGTTGATTCTTCCAATTTCTTTCCATTATAATCTTCACTTTCAATGTCGCCTACATTTAAAAAAAAGAAAGAAAAAGATAATTTTTCGACAAACGAAATTAGTAGATTTAGTAAAGTAAATTACCATTTCGTGATCGTCCAGTTGTACCTTTATTTAATAAATCTTTATTTGCTTCAGGGTCGATTTCCTTTTAAAACAGAAAAAATACTTTTTAATCTTTTGAATATGTATTAGTAGAACTACGCATAATGGATATTTATAACCCATTAAATATTGACGTAATAAAAAATTCGCATTTAACATAAATATTCGAATTGATAAAAATTTTTATTAGCGAAATCAAAATTACTTGTGTAAGTAAATATGAAATTTTGAGATTATATTGATTTATTGATGCAACGTTGATTATATTGACTTCGGGCAGAGGCGTCAAATTTATAGCATTAAATAAAGTAGAGCAACGCAAAGTTAGCGTGAACTTCTGATATTTATAGAAAATGTATGTTATTCTATAGGAAAAAAAATTTATTCAGTAAACGAGCTTGTGAAATTCATCTAAAATGATTTTTTTTTATTAATTAAAAAAAAATTCAGGTTAGAATTGCAGTAACACATTTTTTTTGAAAGTTGTTTAGTTAAAAGATAAATGTCGTCAGTAAGGACATTGCTTTTACTTGATAACGTCAAAGTAAAAAAAGATTGCAATTTGCATTTGCAATGCTACGAACGTTAAGATAACCGACGTTAGTCGTAAAAACGTGCCTTGAGTTATAAATAAAATTCAAAGAAATAAGATTTTATAGAAATAAATAAGAAATTTATAAGATATTTGATCAAATTCGTCATTTTATAAAAAAAAAACCGATAATAGTGCTGCAAAGTCCAACAAAATCTTTTTCGTGTTAAATTATGTAACGACAACAAAACTTTTTAGTTGCATTAATTAATGGAAGTTACATAAATAATTAATCTTAACCATTTGACATTTTGACTATACCTTGTCTTTGCTTTGTTTCCTAAGGAACAATCGTTGAAACAGATTTGGCTTGGTGCCACGAGAAGCAATAGATTCGCCCTTGATCACTTCATCCGACACTTTAACAACTTCATTCTCTTGACCATTCTCTTTGCACAAGTCATCACTGTCCATTTTAACTTCTTCCATTTTGTCAACTAAAACACAAAATTCATAACGTTCATCATTGCTGCTGCGTATCCGATCGTAAAGTCCAAAAAGAAATCGAAAAGTTCCCATGATAATTTCTCATAAGAAATTTAGCCAGTTTCGATGACCCGAAAAACAAAAACAGTTTAACCAGTTTCTCTCTTTCGCCAACTAAATAACTAAATGTAATAAAAACAAGTCGGAAACCCCCCAAATCGGTGCACCTAGCTAAATTAAAATATAGAACTGTCACGTGTCATAGATTTTAACTAAATACAGTTAGATATCATGATGGAGATTCATATCAGTGAAACAGAGGCCAACACCTGGATAATTATGGAGCAGTTACTACTCCAAGCCCAACCCATTCTGATCAAACTGAGGATAATTTCTTTTACTGGTAATTTTTGTCGAGTTTAACATGCCGCCCACAACTTAAATAATGATCTAGCGTTAATGTACAACGATTTAAAGTGTTATAAAAATCAAATGTCATTGTTAAAGTTTAGCTGTATCAGTTTTTCGTGAGTTGCCAATTTATATTTTATTGTGCAATACCGTAATTACTTGTTTTTGCTAAACTCATCAATTGCTTAACTAATTCACAGGCATTCGTGGCCAATATTGCATACAAGCAATAACCACATAATGACAGTTATAACACAAAGTCGAATAATTAAGTTCGTAATAAAAAGTCATGTATAAAATCGTTACTAAGAAAAGCGTGGCTCAAAATTAATTGCTGATAAGTTCTTAAAAATTTTTTATAAACTAAGCAAGCATTCAAACCTTCAAAGTTTTACAAAAAAATAATTATTATTCAATACAGTATATCGAATTTCTTACTTTCAGTTAACATATTGTCAGTTTCAATGGTTTCTTTTGGTTCAACATCTTCGACTTCATCTTTCGTTACGTCATTGCCATTCTCTTGCGAGTCTTCAGTCATTTTCATTTACAATGTGTAGAGGGGCGAAATCTACAAGAACATATTACATATTATAATAAACCATTAAAACATTCCTTTTGTCAACCAAGATCTTATTGTTATAGGAATTATTTAGCTCCAACGAACTTAGCATATGGCTTGTCATATATTAACACAAGTTATCCCACATTATAAAAACATGTTATTAACAGGATTAAATTATAATCCTTTTGTTTGTTGGTTAAAAAGCACCAGCTGGCAATCGATCAAGCTAACAGTTTCAATTTAATTAAGCAAAGTTTTAACTAACAGTCACAAAAAATGTCTGAAATCCTAAAAAGTTAGAACTGTTGATGCAATTGTATGATTTATTTGTCTAAAAAACAATCTAAGTTATAAAATATAAATTAAAAAATACAATAAAAGTACTCTACATAAAAACGTTTCTTTTGTCATTAATAATTTAAAAAAAAATACTGAATTGCATGAGGCAATGATATGCAGTAAGTGCACGCCAATTACTGTACGATTGAGAAAAAAAAGCATTTTCCCTTTAAAATAGCTATTAAGGTCTATGTACAAGCAATGCCAAATATATTTTACAGCAATTATTTTAACATCGCTGACAATGCAATCTTTATACTATTACACAACAACTTGGGTATTTATTATGGCTTACAGAATTACATTATTCTCTGTCGACAAAGTGTTTTCGTTTATTACCCGGTATGCCTTTTATTTCTACGAGATAAACGTAATACGTGCACGAAAGTCGGCTAAAACAAAAATTAATGCTTAATAAACGAAAGCTTACTGTAATTAAAACAAACATAAACACTGTCATTTATATTAAGTACGGGTTTATGTAAAAATAAACACTGAATAGAAGCCCTACCCATTTCTACACCATAACAACACTTGTAGTTATAAGCTTTAAAAATAAAATTTCCCATTACATTTTCCCCTATATCACCTTATCTCACGACCTTCTACCACACCTTTACTAGTTGTAAGGTCTAAAAATCTACATAATGTCATAATAGTACTCAATTTATTTTGTCAAGTTTTATTCATAAAAATCGAGAACGGCAGATGTGCGGTAAATTTGCTGTACAACCGGTGCTTGTAAGTTTCCAAGGAGGAAACAACGGTGCCGGTAGTTGTTACAAGAAGGAACATCTTAAATTCACAAATATAAGCGCATATTATACAAAAATACTAACACACGTTACCGGGTAGTTAGCATACAACTTGTTCCGTTAAATTAATAAACACTAAGATAACCTTTATTTTAATTTCGTTAATTTATTCGACTACTAAAAATGTTACAAATTCAATTAGGAAGTCTCATTTTCATATTTCTTTGGCTTAATTGCGGATGCACAGAAAAACTAAACGTCCTTGGACTTGGAATAATGTCACTAACACTATAAATTTTCAAAACATTTTTTAATTAAAACAGTACAAAAGCTAAAACAGTTTTTCTGCCAATATTTAGCTACATTCGACTGCTCTTGCTATTCATTATTCCAGACTTTTGCCTATGCATAATGTACGAGTACACTAGCATTCAGTCGACAATAGCAAAATGAGATTAGTCACCTCCAAACAAAAAAAAAATCACTTTTTTCCCACCCTAATCAACGATGAAAGCTTCAAATAGAACTTGCACTGTAACTTGTATGACTTGAACTTACTCTCGATGCACAAAGTTCTTATAAATCTGAACATACTCTTCAGTTTATCGTGTTTTATTATGCGTTACCACACCTCTTCTCAATGATTTATTTCTTCAAAAATTTGTGAATGACTTCAAAACTGTCGATTGCTCACGTAAATTTGACCCTACATCACGATAAACGCACAAGGAAAGGAAAATGCTGATCAGATGTACGGTAGACTCACTAGATTATACAGCACAGTAATAGGTTGAAGCACAATTGAATAGGATCCATTCATGCTCCTTTATTATGTGCCAACAAAACCATGTTTTGTTTGAAAACCAGTTCAAAGTACAGAGACCCACTGTACTGTGTCATAAAGAAGCGCTGGGATTTATGAGTAACAGCCCCAAAATAAAATTATCTTTTCTTCTTTCCTTTATTCATCAGATTTTATTACAATAGCGAAATGCGCACCTGACGTACTACAATTTCTGTATAGGCTGTGATTCTACACTTTAAAAATAAAAACTTTTATTTAAAATTTTTTTTTTAATATAATCTCTAAAGTTTAATCGCTGTGCATGATAATTCGTGTAATAATTAATGTTCGGTATTTAGTCGATATTTTAATTTATAGCAAATTAGTCCATTGGACAGTATTTACATCTACTTTATTATGTAAGCTGTCGTATTTGCATTTTTACAAAACTTTTATGACATTCTTACTTTGTTTAATCGGAATCCGGTAGTCACAAAAAAAGATTGCCTTAAATTGACCACACAAAAAACATAGTAAAAATATAAAAACTGATCCTCAACAATAGCTAATAAAGAGCCAATAGTAATTTAGTTTTTTCCTCCAAAAGCAATTATTTACATCGATTCTACTCAAATTACAAAGCTTATTGTCAATATTTTATAAATGACAGTCATTAAAATTAATGATTGTGCAATAACTGAGCTTGACTAATTAAGACAAATTATAGACAGGTTCATTTGTAACAGGCGAAACATAGTACTGTACATAATTCAATATAACTTACATCATTCAATATATATTGGTAATAATAAATAATGTTTTCTTTCAATAAAACTTGACATTAAAAATTCAGTAGTGTTATTAAAATTCAATTTTGAAATGCAATAACAGTTACAGACAATCTATCTATTTTTAGTTTACTGTTAAATGGACAGACAAGCAGACTAGACGTTATTAAAACGTGCAATTTGACTTTGACAATTATTTACTTGGAAATATTTGGTTGAAATCATAAATTTATAATAACAGAATTATCAGTAATTTATGACTTTCAGAAAGATCAATGTCCTGCGGTTGTAGCTGTTTACTGCGAATAATAATACCACCAACACTATACAGCAATCATAATTATACGTTACAACGGAATAATCCCTAGAGGTTAAAGCTATACATGTAATAATACATCTATCTAACGATTGTGACATATCGGATATGTATCAATTACGTAGAACACAAGCTAATGCAAGAAAATTTGGCATTTTATTCGTTATTATTATGTCATATTCACTCATATTACCTACGCTTCACGTAATCAATACGCACCGCAAAAATAAGAACTGAACAGCGATCATAGATAGTACAATGCCCTGTCTGACAAGCACGTTTTTCTTTTATTATACACTTAGTACGAAATAAGCAAACAAAAATTAAGAAAAATAATCACGTTCAAAATGTACTTACAAATTTTTAATTAGGTGTCAGTTATGAAATCCTTTGTCCTTCAAAAGCGTCAAAATGCACAAAACAGAAGTAAATGAATGCAACTACAAATTCAGCCAATGACTATGAAGACAAATGACAAGCTGTGAAAACATTCAGACTTCTTTCGAAGATGTGTAAAATGCAGTGCCTACGTCGTTGAGTCATTTTATTGATCAACAATGCTCAAGTCTCAAGCACAGCTCATGTTTGAAAATGTGCCGGATAAGGCTAATGTTAGAATCTGATAGACCCAACCAGATGGTTAATGCTGGCCCCACTCAACGCTATGTAATGCCATTTAAAAGTCTTCTTCTGAACCCCCTGTGATTTAAAATCTCATGGGAAATGACCCATTTTTTGTTCCCTCTTTATCTGGCCCGGATCAATAGACCTTGGCTCTACTCTATATCAATGGGAATTTTCAGAAATAAAGTAACTAGATGGTTAGCTAAAGTAGCACACAGAGTCGAGTGGCTGTTGTGAACGACTTAGACTGATTGGATTTGATGTAAGCGGGTTTATATAATTGTACATATACGCAAAATTACAATGTTAGACTTCTTTGGTATCCGAAAACGCCAAGCTTAGTGCAGCAATAATTCTTGGAGCAGTTTTTTTTAAGCATAATGGAGCGTTCTTTATGACATGTTTTCGCTACTGTAAATGCTTAACTTTTCATCGTTGACGAAATTAAATGTTATTTTGATTGACAACTATTTTTGTTTATTAATATGTATATAAACTAATTCATAATTTAACTTTGTTTTTATCGCCAACATGAATCATCAATGATAAACCACGTATAAATATTTCAAAACTGAAGATAATAAGCTAAGCTACAATACGTTTCGTTAAGTTACCATGAATACCGCTACCAAAAAAGTGCGCGGTTATTTGAATTACGGTAAGATATTACTGCACCATGTATGAAAAACAAATTGCGGTTGTATCGATAATAATTAGATCTATGAATTAATTATGTTATTGACTCAAGGCATGGATCTCTAATATAGATAAGGACTATACAGTGATGACGTTTTCAGAAATTCACCCCTAAAAGTCATTGAAGATTCATGCTCAAGTTCATCGAATTACTGATGCATTTTCATATAGATTTACTGTATGACTAAACTAGAATAATTATGTGTTTACTAGCACGTACTGTACTGTAATTAATCTAATGTTACTTTGCGTAACAACGGATTGATTTACGGCATCAGAACAACGGATTTATTCACCAAGTATTTAAGAAAATAGTTTCATTTTTAGTTCTTTGAATAATATGATAAATCTATGCAATCATTGACATAAACATCAACTGATTATTAAGTTATTCATCTTTTTTTAAAAATTAATAAAGAGATATCAAATTATGCGTATATTAACCAGAAGCAATTAATTGCCCAATATATTATGTTTCATGCTTGTATCATATTTTAAAATTAAGAGACTTTTTAATAACTTGTAATATCTTTTTTCATAACTTTATAACTTCTATCATATTTTAAAAGTAACAGACTTTTATAAAAAAAATAACAAATTTTTAATAGACATTACGTTATCAATACATTTGGCAAATTGTCATGAATAAGTATAAAATGCAGTGTGCTTTTATTTTACATTTTGAAACAAAGAAATTCAAAATCATTAAGTTATTAAATTACATGTAAATATCCATCATTCGATTAAAATTACTGTCAATTTAAATTATTTACATAACATTATACATATAATTTATTTATAAAACAAATTTAGTGGTCTTATACCACAGCTAAGTTAGTAAGTGGTCGTTATATTATTAAAAAATAATAATTACAGTACCAGATATTCTACAAGTTTTAAGATTCTCTGCCATTTTGAGGTATTGCTTTTTATGTTGCATAATAATAACGATTTTCACTTTTTGTAACATGATCTCTGATTTATTTGTGTTTGGTGATTGGGTGAAAGTTTTATACGTTCGCAATCGGTATGGGGCTTTTGGGAACTTTCTTCTTGTGGTGCTGTCATGGAATTTATAATTTATTTTAACTTACGTTACACTTTTCAGTGCAAAGTTAACTCCATCTCTTAAGCATTCCGTCCGTTCACCAGCTCACAAAGTCAACTCTCGACTTCTTTAAGCGACGATTTGAAATATTTGTTGTCACATGCACTTCCATGCTGGAATCAGTGGCAGTCCAACAATTTTAAACCATTTGCAGGTTGAAAAAACTCTTCAAATTCGTTGAAGTTTACCAGTGCAGTATTGAAACCTTCGATAAGATCATCGGGCATTTCCATAGGCTCAAACATTCCCGAGACAGGGAATGCAGATATTGAACCATATACGGCCATTGCAGAATCATTAGTCTGATATGTGGCGTTGTCGCTTATAACTGGAAATAATTATTAATTTTTAAAATAACATAATGATAAAATGCACATGTAAACGCAGTAAATTACCATCTTCAGGTGTGTGTGGTGGTGTAAGAACCTCTGGAGAATAATAGATAGGTTCTTCTTTAAATTCTTTTTGATAAAAAGGAAGTTCCTCCTAGAAAAAATACAAATTCATTTAATACTGTATATTACATACAAGTTGAAGTTCTTAAGAGTCTAGACATTAACAACTTTTATCAGTTCATTTAAAAAAAAACTAAAAACATTTAAATATTTACTGTATTATTACGATATGAATTTTGTGCCTACTGCTTAGCGATTTTATTATAGTATCTGTTATCATCAGTCATCACAATTTCAATCATATATTTAAAAGCAGTACAGTATATCACAGCACTGACAATATCAAAAATCTATAACTTAGTTATCTACTCTTGTGAAATAATTCTTAGAAGTTAAACATTATTATTAATAAGTTTAAATGTTGTAAACATTAATAGTATCAAAACGTGATATACTATATTTTTAGATTTAAAGATATTATCCATTCTGAAATGTTTTGTAGAATTCACTGTCAAGGCTATGATAAAAATTTAATTTGACTGTGACATTTTTGTACTTGAATTAATTTTAGAGAAATAAACATCAGTATCGTGCACTTAAACCCAATAATTGGAAGTGCAAATGACACATTATTTATCACATTTTTTTAAAATTTACCTTAAATGTAGGAAGATTTTTTATAGGCGTTGTTCCATAGTTATTGTTATTTTGAAATTGGCAGCTTGAATTAAAATCTGCAATTAAATACATACAATTTAAATAAAATTTAAAATGAAGGAGGAAGTGTCCTTGCTTATCCTTGAAATTATATCTAAAGTTGACACAGTACGAACTTTAATCTAAGTTAACATCTTTTTCATCAAAACTCTCCCTTAACCCAACCATCACCTCTCGTATATTTGTATTAAAATACATCGTACGAAATGTATAAAAAAAAATTGGATATTGGTACTGTAAATAATTTTCTTAGAAATTGTATTTATTTACTTACAGCTAGAAAGGAAACTAGATAACTAGTGCATCAGATTATGGAAATAAGATGTATCATACTGTAATTTTATACTTTTGGCACGTGTTATGTCACGTACCATTCGTTACTTGCACTATTTCTACCCTAGTACCCTTAAACTTGTTACTGTATATGATAATCTAAACCTATTAAATATTTTGTTAGCGATACGAAGTGCAACATAAGAGGAAGTTGGACTAATCAATAACAACGGACCAATAAATATTTATTACGAATGTCTGATATCAGTCATTAACTTTTTTTTTGCGATAAACATTAAATAAACCACTTAATAAAATATTACGGTACGGTATTTAAAATTGTATCAATAACTATTATTGGTTGGCCATTAGTTAAAAAAAATATAGAAATCATCTTGTCACTACATAAACCTTTTCAACAGTATAATTAAGAATTGTATTATAGTTTGACTAATTTTCAAAAGTGGTTACTGAACCACGTTATGTTATTTTAGCTACTGTGCCTAATCGCTTGGAGTGTATTAGTCATTCGCAATATTACTAATTCAGCAAATATGGCTGAGTTAAATGGTCTCAAGATTGATATAAGACCCCTGAATAGCATGCTTGTTTATCATTGATAGTAAAGTTAAAGGGAATTTTCCCCAGTTGTTTTTACCGGAATTTTTCTCTGGTTTGATTGGCTGTCTTCGAATAACATTTGGGTGATGATCAAATTGATAAAGCCGAAATGCGTGAGCTCCTCGATTATATTTTCCAGTCAATTGCTTTACATCTTTGAGACTATTTAAAGCGCATCTGAAGTTTGCTTTCCAACGTTTTGGATCTGGAGAACCTTTTGCGTCAATTTTACCTATATAATAATTAATTATTAGAAATTAGTTAACAGTTAAAATAATGGTAATAATAGATTAAAATAGAGTAAAAGAAATCAGTCAATTGATAATTAAGGATTTTACGTTTTAACAGTGACCTATCAGTGGCGCACTTAAAATTTTCCTATGACTCAAAAAGTGTACTTGTAACTATAGAACACCAAATCTCAAAACGATAGTGTAAGTAACATTAAAATAATACATGAATTGTCCATTAATGTTAGGGATCGATTGCACCGATTTTTGAAACTTTTGATTACGTTTAGTACTTAATAATGATTAAACCTCTGCAAAAGTACTGTATATGTTAAAGAAAAAAACTAAATTTTCCATTCTTTAGTTTTTAAATTATGGTTATAATTGGGGAATACCGGTTGGTGACATGAGCAGTAATTCAAGTTCAATTTAAATCTATTTGACGTACAGTACATTTACTGTATATCAATCGAATTTCCTTTTCTAATGCAGTACTGAATACAGCAGCAAATTCAAATGAGTTAATATGCTAATAAACTTTTATCATGTTTTATCAACTTTTATCATTACTGTTGTTTGGGTAATTAGAAGAAGTTATGAAAAAATAAAAATCTGAGCATATTAATTACAAGACAAAATTGGAAATTTTATAACCAATTACATTATCAGTGTCTAGAAATTTTTACATGATTTACAATACAAAGTTTTAAGTCTATGTTTATTTTTGATTTCCAAATTTTATTACAAATTATATTGAGTTAATTTAATGATATCTTACTGAAGTTGATTTACAATGTTATAGTAATTTTATAAGCAGCAAAAATTACAAACAAAAATTAGGAATGAAATAAAAAACGATTAACAATTAAATACTATATTTCGCCCAAGTAATTTTCGCTACTAATAATCAGCCAATAATTTTAATTTAAATAAAGTTACTTAAGTGATCACCTGTGTATTCTGCCCATTTTTT
Source organism: Helicorthomorpha holstii (assembly GCA_013389785.1). NCBI lineage: Eukaryota > Metazoa > Arthropoda > Diplopoda > Polydesmida > Paradoxosomatidae > Helicorthomorpha > Helicorthomorpha holstii. The sequence continues at coordinate 29,440,043 of JAAFCF010006596.1, read as the reverse complement.
AAATACAAGAGCATCTCTATCTGGTGTGAAGCCATGTCTTGAGCCATGCTTCCAGTTAATTTTAAAAATTAATCTTTTCTCATCTTCCCACTGAATTCCTGGAGTTTCTCCTCTGTCCAACAGAATTGTCAACCATTGTTTCATACGTAATCGTCGATTAGGTGCCATTTGGAAAGAGAAAAAAGCCAAACGATATTTGAAGCCAATTACTTTTATCAACAATTATTGAATGACTACTATGGCATTTAATCTACAGTAACTAACTTGTTTATAAATGTTTTGACAACTGCGTTTGCGTTTACCGAATTTGACAGATTGAGAATGAATAAAAATGTAAGCGTAACGCATTGGGTTATATACCATTGCTACAAGTACTTTGATCACTTTAAAAAAACTTTCAGCTTATCAAGTAAACTGATACAAACGAGGAAGTTTTAGTGATTGGTTGAAGCTTTTGCGGAGCAAAAGGTGTATTTTTGTGATACAAATTCAAAAAAAAAAAAAATGTAATTCAAATCTAAACTACAACATGTTATGGCACAGAACTGTAAACAGAATAGTACTTGTTTTTCATTGCCTTCAATTGCTTTGACAGATAACAACATCTATCATCAACAAGTTCAACTTATTTTTTAAGCTGTGTAGGAATTATTTTCAAGTACTTTCCTTCCAACTATGACCAATCATTAAATACAACGCAGCGGAAATTAATATTACTAGGAAAATTGAATTCAAATATCAGTAGCAAACTAGCAACACTAAGATATCAATACCAAATTACTATAAACGTAACACTCGGCACGTAAAGACCGGCTTTCTAATAATAAATAACATGTGGGCAGTGGTAGCATGTCTAGTGCATACCTTTAATGATAAGCCCAGGTATTGGGTGCAGCAATATCTAAGCCCAATTCGATGTGTCATATTATTTACCACTATGATACTGTACTGTATGGGTACCGGAACAACAACTTAGTCACCTAGAATACTATATCTTTATAAGATATTATGGGAACTATTGGTTATAGAACCTGGCACTGTATGAGTAATTTACAAATTGTTAAAAAAAAAAGTGCAAATGTAGATCAGAACGCTGGCTCAAAATCGATGAGTATGTTATTCTATAGATAAACCAAACAAAGTTATAAAAATTAAATGTTAAAGGTGTAAAGATGATGCAATTGTAATTCAAAATACAGTAGTACTTTATGCAAAACTACACAGGAGGTCAACATGTACAATTCCTTATGCACGTGAAATACATGTTTTCAGAAGATGAGTTGTAAAGTATCATTTTTCTGGCAGCTGTGTTGTAATTTTTTTTATAAATTCAAGTTTTAAACAAGCATTAGTCATCTGAAGAAATTGCACGTAAACAGCCCTAGCACAATATTATTGATGACTAATGTTTTCTTATGTCCAAAGTTCATCAATTCATTGATCAGAATATCAAATTGAAGATGAAAAATATCATCTAAACCCATAGAGTAAATTAAGCTGCTGTACAAGTATAGCAATACTATCTATTCGAGTAACAAGAAATGCATCATGGAAACTAATGATTGGTCAGAAATAAAAATAATATGCAGATTTTCTTCGAACTTCCGAAAGCTTCTTTCATCGGTTCCATCATAGCATTGTTACCCTACTTAGACATTGACGATGACAGTGTGCAAGCCTTTGAGGAAGTGTTCGTGGATCTTTCAATGATTTGACGTAACGTCTGCAGTACTGTATTTAATTTAAAGCCAGTCGACTGAGTCTTCAGTAAATTAACATCCAATTGTTCTAATAATCAAATTATTCGAAATCACAATGATCCAATAGTCCTTAATAGTAACTTACAATGTCCCAATAATAACTTAATCTATCGCTACATGGTTACAATGTTTGTGTATGAATAAATGCAAATATAGTAGGTACTGTATAATCTTATTATAACTTAAACAGTAAGTTACTACGGTATAAGATTATTTGGATGTGACGGTGTTTGGTTAAACTTAACAAATTTCTGTGTTTAGCATTGATGTTTTTCCATCCTGTATTAGAGAAGAAGTATTTTGGACTGATTGGCATCAGTAATAACAAGTGAGCAACAGTAGCATGGTAGACGCATACTTTTACTGATAAGCCCAGGTAATGGGTGCAGTAATATCTTAGCCCCAACTCGATGTGTCATACTATTTACGGCTATGATACCTATGACAGTACAATAATTTAGTCATCTAGAATATTATATCTCTATAAGATATTATGGAAACAGTTGGTAACAGTACCCGGTTTGAGTAATTTAAAAAAAAATTAAAACAAAAAGTGAAAATGTTAATCAGCGCACTGAAACCAATGAAAACGTTATTCTATAGAAGAACCAAACAAAGTTATAAAAATAGAATTTTAATGGAATAAAAAGAAAGCAATTGCAATTAACAATATTACTTTATGCAAACTGGCATAGAAATTATGCATGTATAATTCCTTTTGCAGTGAAATACTGTATACATTTTCAGAAGATGAACTGTAAAGTATTAACTTTCTGGCAAGATTACGATTACCGATATTCAAGAAACTGTGTTGTAATATTTTAGAAGATCAAGATTTAAACTAGCATGTCATTTGAACAAGTTGCACGTATACCACGATGATGACTAATGACCAGAGTTCATCAAATCAGTGGTCAGATTATCTATTTTATATAAAGATGCAAAAAATAATATAAACCATAAAGTAAGTTAAGTTGCTGTAAAGTAAGATACTGTAATACGGTACAGTGTCATCTATTCTAGTACAGTAATACTGTAAGAACAAAAAAAGGAATTGACCAAATAATTCATTTGACGAGAAGTTTACAAGTCAGTAACTTAATGTATCGCAACTTGGTAACAACGTAAATGCACAAAAAAATTCAAATACGGTAGGTATAAGTTACTATACAGAGTATTTGGATGTGAAAGTGTTTGATTAAACTTTACAATCTTACAAGTGTTTTAATATTACAGTATGTGGTTAAAAAATACCGGCAATTATCAAATACCGTAGCACATTTAGCATCTATAGTTACACAGGTACATTCAGTACTAGAGAAGAAGTAATTTTAACTGATTGATATGACAGGTGAGTGTTGACAATACCGTATAAACTAATGCATTGCTTCAAAAGTATAATGTAATGATAAAAGGCCGGACTCATTTCACTTTGGAGAAAGATGAAAATGACAAGACATCATTTTTGCATAGTTAAATCTTGAGGGTAACCACAACTTCACTGTGATCAATGTAGTCCGGCCTGCGTTAAAGAAAAGCTCGTTTTAAATGGGTCATCTTTGACCGCTGCACAAGTTTTATTACCGGTACTTGTTTCGTACAGTAACGTTAATTATTGTGACCTCGTTTAATAATCCCCTTTGCATTATTGGGCATCAACGGATGTCCAACTTGTTAGTTTCTGTTTAAAAGTCTCAACTTTGCGTACTTTACTCATTCTTATAATTGTCAATTCCTTACTTTTCTCTTGGAAGCTGCAAATCCCTTGCTCACTTTTTCAACTTGCCCTGTTAAATTAAGAACTTTGATTTATTAGCACCTACAGTAAGTGCCTCCACGAATCTTTTCAAAAGTTTATTTTTGCTTGAAGCTGATGCGACTTAGACTCAGTAGCAGGACTAGTGATAGCATATCGAAATGAATGTATGGATACTGCACTCGATATTGGCATTAAAATGAAAGTATCGATGCCACAAAAGTATCGACCAAAATGTATCGATACCTAGTATCTAAACGTTTTTTTCTTTTTTTTTCATTATAGAATAGCTAATTGCTGGCTTTTCTACAGTTGAACATTGAAATTTATTGTTAAACACTGTAAGTTGTTGTTATACACAGTTATTTATTATTATACATTTTTATTTACTGTTAAACACATTAAGTATTATTAAACATTATTATTGTTCAACATTATTTACTGTATTTACTGTTAAATAGTTATTAAAACTTACTTTTGGAAACCTACAATCTTAAAAAAATAAATACTATTATTTATAATTTACAAATAATAGAAATAGAATTTTTAATTGTTACTGACAATACAAGATTACAAAATGAAAAATGTTTAATTATAAAGGAATAATCTAAAATATTTATATTAATTTTACTTTAATTTTACATTTAAACATTTATGAATAGAAATACCTTATATAAACAATCTTTTTAATATTCAAACTTTATACTGTATATGTATAGCAACATTTCAAAATTATAAAATGACAAGAGAAATGAACAAAATGACAAAGAAAATGTGAAAAAAATGTGAAAGAAAATGAAGAAAATGTAAAAGAAAATGTGAAAGAAAATGAACAAAATGTGAAAGAAAATGAAGAAAATGTGAAAGAAAATGAAGAAAATGAACTAAATGACAAAGAAAATGAACTAAATGACAAAGAA